>JAAIXJ010000456.1:95713-109954 GCA_013403705.1 Heliconius hermathena | reverse complement strand
TTTGCAGGGAATTTTATTGCTACCAGAGAGATGGGAGAAAGTGGTCTCTAATGATGGACAATACTTTGAGTAATGTCATTGTAAGCATCATATTTTAAATTAATTTTTTAAACAAAAAAAAAACAGAACTTATTCAAGGTCCTATAGATTTAACTGTTATTTTATTAGTATGATATTATGATATTTTGAAGCCGTCATGGCGCATGGGTACAAGCGTGCGACTATAAACGCGACGGTTGTGGATTCGATCCCCACTCTGGTAATTTCTTGGGTCTGATGTCAAGGCAAAATTGCAATGTTGAGTTTGCGTGGGATGCCATCAAAATTCGGTGGAAAATGGGGAAAGGAGTGTCTTAACAATGGGATGCCTCTTACCATGCTGTGTGCGTGAAACTAAAAGAAATATTAACATTATTTCTTTGATATTTTTTATAAATATAAAGTCTTATTTTACACTAACAACAAAACAATATTTTTGGATAATGTATAAAAACTTCAACGTAGAAACTCGAGCCACGGACGGACGGTTCCCAGAGGCGCGGCTTGAGATCCTGCTTAATACTTTTTGTATTACCTCAAAATAGATTTTCATTATACCAGAATGATGAGGATGAATTTTATCTTAATCTGTTTTATACTTTAAGACATAATATTTTAAAAGAAACCTTAGATTTTTTGTTATTTAGATCTCATGAGGATAGTTAGCATAGTAATTTACCCAACATTAGCGGTTAAAGCACATATTAATAGTAATTATGCAAGTTTACGCAAATGGTACCAGAGGTGGTGGAAGCTACGTCTGGGTCATTAAACTTTTCCATCACATATATACTGCTCGCTTGAATGTTTTTTAGCGTGTTAAATTTTGTGGTATAAATTTTAGAATTATATTAATCTTTTGAATCTGGCGCAATAGGTAAATGAATAATTATACATGTATGTATATTTTTGTATCAGCTGTACGCTATATCCCTCACACAGCAGGGCAGATAGATGGAACCTAGTGTTAAGACACTCCGTTTCCCACTTTCCGCCAAATTCTGGAGGCATTGCGTGTTGAGAGGCGGAACTCAACAACGGCCTATGCCTCGACACCAGAGCAAAAAAAAATTATAAGTATTTCTTTTCCTCGAGTGGGGATCGAACCCACAACCAGTCATTTTTACAGTCACACTTTGTGCCCCGGCGTCACAACTGGCCTCTGAATGCATGAATGTATAGGGTAAAGAAAAACAATTCAAAATCAAAATATTCTTTATTCAAAATGAGGTCATTACACTTTTGACTAGTCAAGTTGAAAGAAAATATCAAGAAATGTGAGTGCTAGTGCAGTACAAATGTGGACGCAGAATTTTTGTGTGTGTCCATTGTGGGCACTTCCTGCATAAACCGTAAAGATTTTTTCTTTTTTGAAATACAAAACAAACACAAGCTTCACCCCGTTCTAGTCATTTCTGATAATAATTAAAACAATTTTAATATTATATATACCTACGTCAAAGTCCTAAATTCAAAGAGTAATGAAATATAGAAGACATAAATTTCCCGCAAATTGTGGATAAAATAAGTAAAAAGACAACAAACAGAAGGAATTTAATATCCACCGCGGCACAGAATGCCTGTTACAGTTTATTTTCTTCCCGACGACATATTTGTTTAAAGCTCCGCCACGTCGATAGAAATAATACTATTGTATAAGCAATAAAGGCGAAAGCCGTAAAATTATAACTATTCTCTCTGCTGATATAGTGAAAGAGAGATTGATGTGATGAAAAAATATTTTTATAGTTTTAATTTAATATAGAAGGCTGCAAAAATATTTATTACATGTAAAACTAATCGTTGCCTGGAATTTTCCTTTTGTGGATTGAACTCCAAGCTTTAAATAGTCAATTTGTTACGTAAATTAAGAATATAAAGTAAATACTTAGCCAAAGCTATTAGTAATATAATTTTAACTATTTATAACATATTTTTTGCATAAAAGGCCTTGTATATTTTAAAGGGTTAAAATATACAAGGCCTTTTATGCAAAAAATATGTTATAAATAGTTAAAATTCAGAGTTTTCTTATAGTCAAATCACAAATTGACTAACCAAATGTATAATAGTTGTTTTTACTAAAACTGTAAATAAGTAAAGTTAAATAAGTAAAGTTTAAAAATATGAAATATTATTAATCTATAGTTTTTTTTATAGTAGAGTAGGCAGAGGGAACCTGGGAACCTAGTGATAAAACACATCGTTCCCATTAAGACACTTCCGTTCTTCATTTTCCGTGGATTCCTGAACATATTGCGTGTTGAGTAGCGGAACTCAACGCCCTGCTTTGTCTTGACACCGGAGAAACTATTCTATAGTTAGTCTTATCATTTAACATTAAAATATTAAAAAATTCCGAGTAAGAATCGAATCTAAAGTCATCGTGTACTGGTAGATACGTCCCTCTATCTAGTGCATATTAAAATGGAATAGCGTGTATCTTCTCCATTTATCATTTAATATAACTACAACCTATATTTATTTAAACAGCAATTTACAGTGCAAGAGATTATTTTGTGTTCATTAGATATAACATTGCAATATCATACATACTTTGTAAATATTAACTTTAGTATTGAACTAGATTAATGTTTGTTCGTTGCCCGAGTTTGAAATTAGTCTCATCTATTATCGAGTAGCGCAACCGCTGGAGACCGTAGCAACGGACTATAGCCATTTAATATTCACAATGTTGATCTTTCCGATTGGCTCGATTATTTACAACATAGAAATTGGTCACGTTTCGTTTTGTTTATATTTAACAATACTGTTAAATATTAAGTAAAAATACACCAGCACATCTCTTTAAGGGTGGAAAAAGGTCATACATATTATGATGTGGCTCTGGGTTGTCTATAACGTACACTTTGTCTTTGAAATTTATAGATCAAATGTATACGAATGGTTAAAATAGAATATTACATTTACTTAAATATCAGTCTTCAAAATAAAGAGCTTGAAATAATATAAATAAGTGAAAGTAGATGGATCAAATATGAATAGATTCTTAGAAGAGAATCAAAATCCAATTCCAAAATCAATCCAAGAGCAGAGGGAACCTAGTGTTAAGAGCGGCGGCGGAAAGTGCGAAACGGAGTACCGTTTCCCACTTTCCGCCTAATTCTGGATTGCGTGTCCAGCGGCGGAACTCAGCGCCGACACTGCCTCGACACCAGAGCCAGAGAAAAAATATGCTTTTAAATAAATATTTCATTTCCTCAGGATCAAACCCTCAACCAGTCGTATTTACAGTACACACTTGTGCCTCTTGCTTGCGCCACGAGTCACGATTGGCCTAATATAACAAATATATAAGAGAAACAAATAAAGATGAAATTAAAATTATTGGATATCTATTTTGTGATTCAGTCTGAATGCCTAGCATTACATGCCCGAAAACTATTTAAGCGACAACTTGGGTCACTTTATGGCGCTGAACCAAATTCTGCGGCCTCTCGCCGGATGTTTTACATAGCTGTTATATAAACCCGGATTTTAGTTCACAAATTGTTTTATAACTAGATATGTTGAAATAAATATTATAGTAAATATTTTATGATAGTAATGTAGATTCCTAGTACTAATATTTTTGGGGTAAATCGACATGAATTATTGAAATAAGGTCTTTTGGATGTATCTGTTCTTATCTCAAATTCCATTGCCATTGACCTTGATATTTCCAAAAATATTTAATTGAATACCAATATGTATGCAAATATATTTATTGGACATAATAAACATACATATGTGTAATGTGACTTAACATAATTCTCCATAAAGTTATTTCGATACTGTATCAATATCCGAACAGTTATGAAATTGAAGGCGGAGCGGGAAGGCGTTAACTCGATCACACTTGGAACTTTATCTATTTCATATCATCCTTCTAAGATGCCTAACTTGATAGTGTTACTACATTGTAAACTTAAAAATAAAAGTGAACGAATAAAAAGTTTAAATTATCTTACACAGATAGTTTGTAACAAATTTAATGCACTTTTAAATGTTTTTAATACTTTTATTTTTTACTACGTTAATTACTACTAAGCTTTTTAGTATCATAAGAAGTACAAGAAATTAGGACTAGTTTTATCTAAACCTGAACGCGATATCCTAAAAATAAAAAAATATATAATCTGTACTAATATTAAAAATTCGAAAGTCTCTGTTTGTCTGTGACGCGACCATGGCCAATCCGCTGTGCCGATTGTGATTTCATAAAGAGATACTTGAGGATCTTTGAATGAACATAAACTTATTTTTTTTTTTAGTTTTTTTTTTTGTTTTTCGTTATTTTAAGAAAAGGTGGCCGAAAATGGGCTCCTCGTAAGCTTACATAGCGTGCGCTGATTCAACCTTAGGATAAAAACAAATATGAAAACAATGCTCTGCAAAAATGTTGTCCTTTAAAAAACCTATAAAAAGTCCGCGATAGTATATTTTTATCTCTGAAAGTTGACATACAGTAACCATTTTAATACATTTAATTTAAATTCAAATTTATTTGGTTATTGTTAATGTATTTTCAATAACCAATCTTTATCAAAATAAATATTATAGTGACCTTTGGCATATCATCTAGATGGAAATTGTACTTTGCATTGATTCATAATGACCTAGGCTACGAGCCGCACGGTTTGCGCAAGTGTGGGTTACGGAATGAAGGACTCGAGCGGGCAGAGGACATTTTCTCTATCTACTACTAATGTTTATGTGGTTATTATATTACTGTTTGTTATAAAATATTTATTATAGGTTGTTAATGCAGCTTGTTTTGTTTATTTTTTTTCCAGTAATTACTATTTAATAATTTATAAATCCAGTATTGTTAATTTTCCTTGTTTATTTTCTTTTGTTTCTTTGTTATTAAGTAGGTATTTTTCTAATATTAATTATTTTATTTCGATTACTTATATCTACTTATTATTCTTTTTCGGCTTATTTTAATGATTGCTATATATTTAGTTACTATATATTTACAGAACTAATGCATTCATGGCAGTTTTTATTCTTCGTCTTAATTTTGCATTTTATTTTCTTTAACCCAACATGAAATTTTACAACTGAGTGACGTGTAATTTTCTGGTGCTTTCATCTACAAAGTACAGAACGATCGACGAATCGTGGCCATCCTGAATTTAGGTTTAAGAACTATTGTGCATTGACAACTTGAGAAGAAAATAATCAAAACTACGAAATATCTTCGCAGTCATCAGTCAATCAAATCTCTTCAGTTATCTACAGTTAACTTTTCTACGATCACAAACCGTACTGTATCAACTAAAATTACCTTTAAAAATACACTCACAATATGTACAATTTTCTTTTTATTTCCATGCAATTCCCTTACAGCATAGAGTACGAATATACAAATAGTGGTATGGGAACGTATATACAAATAGCGAATAGAAATTGTAACCATATGATAAAGTGCTATTATAAAAACAAAAACACTATCTATCTAAAGTGTTTTATCAATACGCTTGTAGTAGGTAGAAATGTAACAAAATGTGAAATAAAATCTAAGAATCACAATCTGAACCACTTGTTCACTTCTATAATACTTGTATCACCTGATGTAGAAAAACGAGTTTTTTTAAGATATATAACTGTATTGTTTTAAAATATTTTTCTCAAATATATATAAATAAATTGCCAAATTATTTCACAGTATCATATTTCACAATTTGTAAGAGGCCAGTCGTGGCGCAGGGGCACAGAGTGTGACTGTAAAATCGACTGGTTGTGGGTTCGATCCCCACTCATATTTTCTATATTTTCATTTCTTCGCTGTGGTGTTGAGGCAAAGCGCGGCGTCTAGCTCCACCACTCAATACGCAATGCCTCCAGAACTCGGCGGGAAATGGGAAAAAGAGTGTCTTAACACTAAGTTCGCTCTGCATACCCTGCTGTGTGCGGGATACAGCGTGAATCTGATATTTATTTTTAACTACTATTTTCATACAATTTTTTTAATAACATTCTAGTTCCATAAATCTTTATAAAAATTGTTACTACGTTCATAACAAATTTAATTTTAGTTACTTTAACCATTACAAGTAAATAGATGTCTTTTAACTTATCATGAAATTGTTGTGTCAATTTATATCGATACGATATATCGACTCAAGAAAATAAAAAAATACGTCATTTATTGTAACATTTTTTTAGTCTCGAGAAAAGAGCGTTCCTTTGTTCTGGAGACGTCAGTTAATATAATACTTCTGTAGACATTGATTGACATAGCCTATCAAAGTTTTTTGTTAGAGAAAGTATTCCAAATATTTATAAATTACTATGTATAAATCACTAGTGCTAGAGAAATATAATATCTTGTACATGTAATAAAGAAAAATAGTAGTGTCTCGTCTAATTTATAAGAGATTTTTTTAAAACATAATTTATTTAAGAGTGACAGGTTAGGGGTTCGATTTCCACTCGACGAAATTAATTATTTAATATTTTCATTTCTTGCCTTTTAATACTTTTATTTCTATACAGGGAAAGAAACATTTAACATTTTCATTTCTCGTATTCTGGTAACGAGGTCAAGCGCGGCGTTGTATTCCGCAACTGATCAGGCCATGCCTCCAGAATTTGGCGGAAAATAGCAAATAAAGTGGCTTTACATTAAGTTCCCAAGTTCTTTTTGCCTATCCCGCTATATGCGTTATACAAAGTGAAACTAAAAATAAATAACTACTTTTGATTGAACGCACTTACCTCAGAAACTACTGGTAGTAACTATTAAAAAGGAAATTTGTATTGTATAGTCCGTCTATATAGGAACGCTGTAGACCAGTGATTCTCAACCACTGTGCCGCGGCACTTTTGTGTGCCGCCAAATTTCAAAAGTGTGCCGGCAAATTTTGCAAATATATAATAATGTTAATATAATTAAATTACATCATTTAATAAGAAAAATATTTTTAACATGAATATGTATTTAAAGCCACAAAAAAATAAATTCGTATATTTAAAATTTTTGTCATAAACTATTTATGCAGTGTGTTGTAGTTAATAATTTCTCTTTGTGCGGCGCCAAATTTTCTTTGTGTGCCGCCAAATTTTGAAATCGTTAAATATGTGCCGCAAAAAAAAAAAGGTTGAGAATCACTGCTGTAGACTATTAACGATAACGTTTTTAGTTAGCGGCACCAAGTGTGACTGTAAAACCGACTGGTTGTGGGTTCGATCCCCACTCGAGGAGATGAAATATTTATTTAAATTTATATTTCCATTTCTTCGGTCTGGTGTCGAGGCTAAGCGCGGCGTTGAGTTCTGCCACTCAATACGCAATGCCCCCAAAATTCGGCAGAAAGTGGGGAACGGAGTGTCTTAACACTAGGTTCCCTCTGCCTACCCTGCTGTGTACGGGATACAGCGTGAAGCTGAATCATAAATCATTTTTAATTAAAGTAAATAATATATCGTCAAAACTACTCAAACCACTTTCGCCTACCACTGAAGGACAATAGTCATTTAATATTTACACTGTCGGTCTTTGCGACTAATTAATTATGTATTGAATTGATTGTACTGAACGCTTAGAATGATTTAACACTGTCGTACGAAATTGGGATATGAACTAAACGGTTACTATAGGTTCAAAGTTCATTTGGGAAAATATTTTTTTATTCATAGATTTTTTTGACGCACAGCGGCGCCGCAGCCTCTATTTATAATGCTACTACTAACTATGAGTTTATTCGCCCTCGGAGGAATAGATTATTTACATTTTCTCGGTCTGGTAATAAAAAAAAACACGGCGTGATTTTCGCTAATCAACACGTAATGTCTCGAAAATTGGTCTCGAAGTGGGAAAGGTCTTAACATAAGTTTTTCTCTTTCTACTCAGCGTGAGGCAGAGTGAAGCCAAAAAAATAAAATATAATTTTCAGCTTTGTTAAATAATCTTCACAAGCTTACTTTAATTAAATTCAATCAAATGAGATTGAAATTATAATTACAGAAAATTTGGCAACTGGTAAATTTATGGGTTGGTGATTACAATTAATAATTATATTAATTGTATTACATTAATTTTGCTTCATTATGATAATTAGATTTTTTTTGTTATCATTTAATAGAGGCTAGTCATGGCACATGGTTGCGGATTCGATTCCCACTGGAGGAAATGAAATATTTAATATTTTCATTTTCTCATTCTGCGAACGTGGCAAAGTGTGCCGTTGAGTTCCCCAACTGAACGCTTTATGTCTCCAAATTCGATGGAAAGTGGGGAACGACAGTGTTATGATGGGAACGGAGTGTCTTAACACTAGGTTCCCAGGTTCACTTTACCTACCCTGCCATGAAGCTAAAAAATAATATGGGGAGACTGGGGTTTGTTGTAACGGGGGTCATTTTTAACAGCCGTTTTTATTCGTAAATATGAATCTTTTTGTGTAAACCTTAGGAGTCAACTTCAGACTTATAACACCAGGCGTCGTGTCAGCCCCACTAGTGTCCCGCCAGATGGCGTAGTGAATAAACATCTTACGATTTAGCCAGATAATATAGAAAAAAATACTCATGTAAATTTTGATTTTTTATACTAAATCAAACAAGTGAAATATTTTGTTAAGTATTTATTTAAAAAGATAAGAAAGGAAAAGTGAAAGGCAAGACAGACACAAAAGTAAAATAAAATATTAAATCAAAGCCAATGCGAAAAGACAAATATAAAAAAAAATCCTATACAGAGTCTGAAAACGAAGATTGGTACTGTCTTGCATGTGGTGGTCCTTACAGCAAATCTGAAGAGGACTCGATTCAGTGCATAGCATGCTCATTATAGGCTCATGCTAGTTGTGCTACAGGAGATAAAGTCTCATTTGTTTGTCTGAATTGCTACTCGCATGTAGAGTGATTATTACGTTAAATAATTTCTTTCTTTTTCGCCTCCTAGAAACCGACCAGGTCGGTTTCCAAATTACTATTTTTCTTTCCTAAGTGTGGAACAACACTTTAAAAATGTTTAAAAAATATTGTTGATTATTAAAAGTCTGTTATAACTCTAATGAAGACTGATTAAAACTAGGTGTTATCTATTCATAAAACTATACTTTAAGCTACATACCTGTTACCTGCCGCCGAATTTTCTAACCGCACAGTACGTTATAAGCTAAAATATCATCCACACCACCTGGATACGTGGCAATCCACTACTGTGCGGTTTTGTAGGAACTTCTTTCCACGCGCCACGGAACTCTGGAAAGGCCTACCCGCGGCAGTGTTTCCAGGTCGATATAACATGGGTACCTTCAAAAAGCGCGTCTATCTTCTCCTTAAAGGACGGCAACGCACCTGTAGCTCCTCTGGTGTTGCACGGGGTCGTGGGCGGCGGTAATCACTTACCATCAAGTGACCCAAACCCTCGTTTACCTTGTCCTTGTCCATAAAAAAAATACTGTCATGTTGATTAGTTAAGTTGTGAATATTTTTAAGTCAATTTGAATTTTAAAAATTGTTACAAATATTCTCATGTTAGGACGATACATTTGGGGTTCTATAAAAAAAACATGTTTTTATTACTGTTACACGTTAAATATTGATTGTAGAACATATGAAACATAATTGGCTTATAATTAATAAAATTTATCTTACAATTTTTTTTTGAGTTTTAATTGTTTCTAGTTTGCTCCGAGCCTGTTACATCTAACAAGGAGCAAGTTGTAACTAGTTTTATAATAATTTCATTCAATTGATACTTGGATTAAATACTCAAATATTTACACACAAAGAATAACAAGACGCATGGCTTAGTGGTCAGAGCGCCTGGTCGGTTTCCAGGAGGCGCGGGTTCGTATTTTTTATGAGAACGCATGGCTTAGTGGTCAGAGCGGCTGGTCGGTTTCCAGGAGGCGCGGGTTCGAGTCCCGCTGCCTTCAAATTTTTATACGTTTTCTAAATAAGTATTTTTCAGTCTCCTTTTATACAAAATGCATCAAGATCGATGCATAAATGCTCGTTTCTTTTGATTGCGTTGACTTAGAAGCTTATTTATTTCTGTACTTCAAGGGACCATAGACCTGATTAATTTCAGCTTGATACCTCTACTTGATCTTGAAATAAATGATCTTAAATTTGGCAGGCGAACAACAAAGTGAATATATAAGTATTCCGTTTTGACCTTTTGAGGTACAGATTCCTAAAACGGTAACTTCATAGTAACAAAACTTTTCGTAATATCCCATGAAAATTACATGTACAGAAAGCAACTTAACAACTGCCCTCCTCATCCTTGATATAGTTTACTTGTAGCAAAATATTTTTACTAAATAGTAAAACATTTAAATAATCGTTTGGTTTTTTCAGATAATAAACCAAACGATTTATTCAAATAATAAACCAAACGATTATATAAATATATTTTTCAAATATTTTTTCCATTTAACTTTGATTCTAATGGGCGTTACGTATGCCGGCCACAACACTCGCTCGTCAATAACGTTTATAAATCTCTAAAAATGCCCGACAAATTGCTTTGTAACTTGTACAAATGGCGTCGATAAAAACTCAGCTATTGGATCGTCAAAAATACTTTTTATAGAGAAAATAAAAAATATATTATAGTAAAAGGTACATACAGGTGAGGCCGTCGTGGCCCAGGGGCACAAGGGTGTGAATGTAACGCGACGGTTGTGGGTTTGATCCTTACTCGAGAAAAGGAAATATTTATTTAAATATATATTTATATTTCCATTTCTTCGCTCTGGTGTCCAGGACAAGCGCGGCATTGAGTTCTGCCACTCAACACGCAACGCCTACAGAATCCGGCAGAAAGGGGAGAACGGAGTGTCTTAACACTAGGTTCCCTCTGCCTACCCTGCCGTGCGCGGGATACAGCGTGAAGCTGATTTAGTTATTTATTTTTTAATATATATGTACATATTTTCATGAAATATAATCTGTACTACTGTCAATTTTCTACACAAATGAGCGTTTACGTCAAATCACGTCCAAAGAAGCTTATCTCCAAAAATAGTTGTGCGTGGGAAGGACAGTGGTCCGGGCAACCAATTTCGTACTTGATTAGCCCACTTGATAGCTTTCTGAACAAAGAACGTATTGTAAGTGAGTACTAACAATGTATATGTATATAAATATATTTTTTTCTTGCAATAATTTTGAAAAATCATATTATTATATAGTGCATACTTATTGTGCTTATTTAATACCTATTCCCTATTATTATGTATAAGAATAAACATCGTTATCTATATAATATTAATATGTGATGCTAAAACTTTGTATCTCCTTTGAAAATAGTGTGGACGGAAGAATATGAAATTTGACATAGTCATAGTTTTTATAGAGAAGAAGTGCAAAATGCTTATATATTTTTTAAATTACACATAAAAAATACATTAAATTAATTAAATAAGTATAACACACACCATTCATTGGACAATGTATACACTTTTGTATTCATAAATTGAGAAACTATTAGTAATTTAAAAAATCTTTATATCTAGATCTATGGACTTTGATTATATTTTTGTGTTGAATATCTCTTACTACTCATTCACTATATTATTAGTATGGGAAAAATAAATAATGGATGACAAAAATTTAGATTAACTACTTTGAGGCTCTGATAGACAATAGGCACGGCATTAGCATTTATTTCTTAACCCAATAAGCTCAATCCTAATAATCTCGAAGACTAATCTCTGCAAAACAAATATAAAAAAAAGATAAATCAAAAAAGTAATTAACTTTTTATATCAAATTTAGACTTTCCTACATTAAACACTATATACGAATATTAATTAAATAAGAAAATAATTTATCATACAACATAGACGCTGTACAGATCGCGATAGTTGCTAGATGCTCATACGTGGAGGTAATTAAGAAAGTTTTCCATTGTTCAATGTAAATTCCGTTCAGTGCAGATAAAACTTGGTCCGTACGTGACGTCCTGTTTTCAAGCAATAAAAACGGAAAGAGGACGTAATGGTAGTTCACTGTGGAAAAACGGGTTTTCCAGTTATTCCTTTTCTTTCTGGTAACCGATCAGGACCAGGAGGCGCGGATTCGAGTCCCGCTACGTTCAAATTTTTATGTGTTTTCTAAATAAGTGTTTCTCTTTCCTAAGTGTAGATTAACACTTTAAAAATGTTAAAAAAATGTTAAAAATGTATATATAGCTTTTTATGAACTTGAACACTTGAGCTTGTATTATTTAAAAAAAACCGTCAAGTGCGAATAGGACTCGCCGAGGGTTTCGTACCAATTCCAAGATTGTAGGTCAACGGAAAGTGTATCTTGTAAAAGATGAATTTAACTTTATGTATGCACTTATTTTGTATGAAAATTACAAATAACCAGACAAAAGAGAGCGGTCATTTTATTTATTAGTTTAACGTGTATTTTTTTAATCGTACGAAAATCATGAAACGGAGTGTTATACACTGGATTTTTTCTGCATATTCTTCTGTTAACAGATTATTAAAAATAATTTCACTTTCTTATATATTTTTTTTTCAGCTTCATGCTGTATCCCGCACATAGAAGGGTAGGCAGAGGGAACCCAGTGTTAAGACACTCCGTTCTCCACTTTCCGCCAATTTTCTGGAGGCATTGCGTGTTGAGTGACGGAACTCAACGCCGCGCTTTCCCCTCGACACCATAGCGAAGAAATGAAAATATAAATGTAAATAAATATTTTATCTCCTCGAGTGGGGATCGAACCCACAACCAGTCGATTTACAGGCACACTTTGTGCCCCTGCGCACTACAAGTGGCCTTGAGTTTCTAATATATTTTAGTCAAAATAATAAGGCATTATTTCATTATTCTACAAGAATGTTTTATCTATTATAATACATACAAGAGAATATACATCTCAAACAACATAGTAGTATGTCCTTGTTTGAGAAAAGGCTTAGGACTACAGCGGCATGTAGTACTTTACCACTTAAAATGTTTCAATATTGGGGCTGGAACTAGGGGCAGTGAGGACTATACTCCTATTCCTATAATGTCTAGACTTTTTTATGTTCATTAGAGTAAAATTGGTATATTTTAATTTTCGAGGAGAAATCTTTTAAGTATTTACTGCCTATCCTGCATAAATTATAACTATTAAGCTTAAAAGGCCAGATGTGGTATGGAAAGATTGTGAGTTCGATTGCCATTCGAGGAAATGAAATATTTAATATTTCCATTTTAAAATTCGGCGCAAAGTTGGAAGTGTCTTTATGGGAACAGAATTTCTTAACATTAGGTTCCCACGTTCTCTCTATCTACTTTGCTATGTGCAGGAGACAGGATGAAACTAAAAAAATAAATAAATAGAATAATCTAAGATGCATTCTGTAGAAAATCAATATACGTAGAAAGTATAAGATGGTACAGTCGAAGCTTTATTATTGTAGAAAATGAAAGATTCCTATCTCACCTTTATGAAAAGATATTTTTATTTAACAATATTTTCTCGTTACATCAGATAAAAAGTATGAAGATCGGTTCCAAAGACAAAATTTTGATTATGCTCTATCGCGATGGAACAGAAGTTTCGATTAACTTAGACCCATAAGGACAGCCACTGTTTCAAGCCACTTATCGAGATAAGATGGGCTCATCCCTTCTATGATCAGGGTTACCAAATTCGGACGAGAAAGTAGGCTTTAAAGAAAATAATAGTCGAATACACTTTATTAAATATATATGTATATATATAAAAGTACGAAACTTATATGTATAATTTCAGTCATTCATAATCCATGCATTGCCTGGTTAAGAATTAGTTATAACTAATTCTCACAATATATTGTCACCAAGCAAAATTTGCTTCTGAATTCCACCGAAAAATATCATTTTAAACTGAGTTTACCAAATTAAAGAATATGAAGAATTTTAAGTTTTTTCATCACAGAAAATAATAATAATGTTCAGAAAATAATATTTTTTTACTTCTTTTACATACTGTTAGAAATCGGAAGCGGGTAACGTTTTTAAAAAAAACACGTTAAAAACACATATAGTCTATATGATTCTAAACTATTTGAAAGAGATACTATGTAATTGCAATAAGTGATATGTATCACCTACTAACAATACTTCACACTAGTTTCCTTCCAATAGGGGCCGTCACTTACAAGCAAGTGCCCCCGATTGACACAATTCCACTGCTTTTATAATTATTTTCCACCTAAATCTACCCTCTTTTACACGAGTACGCTAACA
>JAAIXJ010000456.1:73614-91665 GCA_013403705.1 Heliconius hermathena | reverse complement strand
CGACTGGTTGTGGGTTCGATCCCCACTCGAGGAGATGAAATATTTACTTAAATTTATATTTCCATTTCTTCGCTCTGGTGTCGAGGTTAAGCGCGGCGTTGAGTTCTGCCACTCAACACGGAATGCCTCCAGAATTTCGGCAGAAAGTGGGGAACGGAGTGACTTAACACTTCGGTTCTCTCTGCCTACCCTGCTGTGTGCGGGATACAGCGTGAAGCTAATTTATTTATCATTCAATCATATTTAAAGGGTTATAGTTTAAACAGTTTTTTTTATAATAAAAAAGCACATTAATTGCATAAATTTTCTCTCTGCTAAACCTCTCAAAGCAACCTTGATACCACATACATATTTCACAAAGGTCAAAATTCTTATAGGTGTACTATACAAAAACAAACTTCATAGTTAACTACACGTAGCTTCTGGCTAACACGACGATTTTCGTCAATCGCCAGAGACAAAAGAAGGGTGAATATTAAAGGCCCCGGCGACACTTGAGCGAGGTTTTCATCATACGAGACGATGTGACGCTTTCAAACCCTCTTTTCAGATTCCGACCAAGATTAGGCACTAGTTCTTAGGTGTTACGTTAGGGAAGTAGTACCTATATATAGGCAGGGGTATAGTAGGCATAAAGTGTAGATGTGAATTTCATTTATGTTATTTTAAGCTTGTTAAAGAATTTAAGTTATTTATAGATTTTTTTTAAATAAAAGTATGTAAGTCCATCTAAAAGTACTATTTAAATAAATAAATAATTCCGCTTCACGCTGTATCCCGCACACTACAGGATAGGCAGAGGGAACCTAGTGTTAAGACACTCCGTTCCCCACTTTCTGCCGAATTCTGGAGGCATTGCGTGTTGAGTGGCAGAACTCAACGCCGCGCTTAACCTCGACACCAGAGCGAAGAAATGGAAATATAAATTTAAGTAAATATTTCATCTCCTCGAGTGGGGATCGAACCCACAACCAGTCGGTTTTACAGTCACACTTTGTGCCCCTGCGCCACGACTGGCCTCAACTATTTAAAACTGTTATTATCGAATAAGAACATATCACTGTGTTCACAAGGTGTGTGTCCGATGGGCAACGATAGGGGGTAATTTATCTAGACTTGATCGACCTATCCAAATAGTAATATGGTTAATGCAGAAACTAAACGCATAGTTTTATTAATATATACAGCTTACTGAATCGAAAAGATTTTTAGAACTTCTCTATTTGTTTTTCGAAATATAACTTCCCACGTTAAAATTATTTTAAAAAATCCGATAAAATTATTACCGATATTCATAATAAACATCACTAGCTTGTTATAGCACGTCATCACTACCATAACTCGGAACGCCCCTCGACTCCAGTGCGATGATTCAGCACACTCAGTCCAAAAGGCTTTTACGATTCCTCTTTCATTTCGTTCAATTTGACTAGTACTCTCACGCAGCCTAAGGATAACGTGAAACTATAGAGGAATCGAGTCTATTCACTGTTCAAAGTGGTTAGTCATTTTCTTCCGTCTTTATAAAAAAATGCTGATCGAATAGCTTCGATTTTCAATGGTGAGAGCAATAACTTTGCAATTTTTTTAGATGAAACAAGCAATTCTCTGTCATCGTGGCTCTGATGAGACATGAGACGCGAGTTACATATTTACTTTTCTAGAAGACAGCTAGCTGATGCATGCAGATTCCCTCGATCGATTTGTTATACAGAATGTAAATATTTATACAAATTGCTTTTTAACTTTATAAGTACCAATGGCTTACATTTAATTTTAATCAATCATTAAATTGGAGCATTAAGAACATATGTGGGAGACAATCATTGCTTTTTTTGGGATGAGAATTAGCAATGTTCTTTTTTGAGTTTCGTACCCTTTAAGGAAAAAAGAATCTTAATTTAAATTATAAAGGGAATCAATATTAATATAGGGTACTTTCGTTTGAACTAGAATTATGAAATTAACTAGAATTATAAATACCTGTAAATGCTACCTGTCAAGGTAGCATTTACAGGTAGTGTAAGTACAGGAAATAATTGGATACTATATATTTATAATTAAGTCCTAAAAAACGATAGCCTTGAAAGGGGAAATTTGATACTAAAGCGCTAGTTCAAGTGACGTATCAGATGAAAGGGCTCTGACTAAACTAAGTTTAAATATTTGAAAAATCTCGAGACCTTCAATTTTTGTACGGAACCCTTGGTAGTTGAACCCGACTGGTGCTTGTCCTGTTTTTTGTTAATAAAATCCTAGTGATATTTTAATAAAACTTAGATTCATAATGACCACGTTCCGTTAATCGATAATGACACCACGACTACTTTTAGTAATGTCAACTTTTACATATACTCGTTTTTTGTGGGTCAGACCGAGATAATCTACTATTGAGATGAATATCTCAACATTTTTAAAAAAGAAAAAAGAGAACTTAAAAAAGAGCACAAGACAAATAAAAAAGTAATTATTATTTTAGTAAAAATGACGAGGACGACGCCGTAGCTGATTAATGTGATACATATTACACTACATTACTCTAAGACATTTGACAACATAAATTTGTTTGGATTTTTCGTTTACACAATATAAAGGGCATCTATCACACACTACAGGTATCTTTCAGGCATCCTTCTTAGTATTTTTAGAGTGGGGCAACTATCCATATAGGAAGGCATCTATCCCCAAAAAAAGGGTTCCCCGAAAAGCTAAATTCTCTGAAATCTGTGATTAAAATATCAAAAAAAAATATTAATAATTCAACACAAAGGATTGAACTAGCTAAATTCAAATAATTTATATTTAAAAAATGTATATTGGGAAGTATGTTCAGTACAGATGGAAGATACGAGATGGATGTGGAAAGGAGTATTACTGCCGGTAACAGGGTTAACGGAGCCTTAGCTGCATTGATGAGACGGCGAAACGTCAGCACAGCTCCGCGTTTGGGCGTACACAATGCAATTTTGGTACCGACTCTGTTATACGGCAGCGAAACGTGGNGAATATTTCCATTTCTTTGAATTTCGCAGAGCATTGTCCAATCTAATCTAATCTAGCTTCACGCTGCATCCCTAGCAGGGTAGTCAGAGAGACCGAAGCGCCAAACGCTACGGTCCCTGCATACCTCTTTTGCCTCGTCCACTGTCATCAACCTCTTCATACATGCCCTCCGGGGGGTCCTCATGCTTTTTACGTGACCTTCCTCCAGTATTTTCGATACTGTGTTTTCGAAGGCCAATCAAGGTCTCCCCCTACCTCTCTTACCGCTCACTTTTCCGTCATAAATCTTTTTGACATTGTTCATCATACATTCGTTCGACGTGCCCAAATCAGCTGAGTACGTTTTTCTTCATTCTCACCTTGATATCCTTGCTAGTACCTGCCATTCTATATATCTCTTCATTGCAGATTCGATCAGCTAAACTGACTCCGCATATCCTAGGAAGAGATCGCATCTCCACAGCATTTTTTGGTTAACAGTCAAAAATTTCTGATGATAATCAAAAAGATCTGATCTATACACCCTCTACCATGTCTAAAGCCTCCCTGGGCCTCCCACAACAACCTTTCAGATCTCTCTTGCATTCTTCTCTAATAATTTAGCATATACTTTACTACCCAAATAAATATTAAAAAAAACTAAACTAACAAGAGAACAATAACACACCTACACCTTGACAGCCCCGCTCGCTCTCTGGTACGCCGACCCAGAAAGTGACCCGACTGCCCGGTAAATCCATCGTGTCATTGCCGTTTCGCTTGGTCTCAGTCACACAAACAATATCCAAATCCCTATCATCCGTCACATCTAATGATTCATTCATATTTTCTTTCATCCCTCCTCTTACATTCCACGTAACTATTTGTAGCTCCGTCCTCCACCTCCCGCCGGACATAGCCTGTTGGGTGGCGGTCCCCAACGCCGCACTCGTCGCCACTTGACACACTAGCGGGGGTGCACTGGTGCGCGTCGCCTTGGGGGGACACCGTAGCAGTGCGCTCTCGCGAGTTGCACGTGGCGGATGGAACGTTACAGCTCTCGTAAGGGCTGGCAGGGGTCGCTGCGGGCAAGCCTTCCAACGCGGACCCCTAACTATTGTCCAGCAAGCTTGTCAAAAATAAAATGGTGTTCTATTCGCATGCAGCTGAGTCCTATAGTTCCTAATAGATTTTGAAAATAGTTCTGGCGTTTTTACTCCAAAAAAAGTAATTTGAAAAAATGATCTGCTAACTTCCCTTGGATATTTTTTGTTAAATAAAAATTTAAGACGAGTTCTGCACACATGGAAATGAAGTGAAATAGTTCCTGATCATTTTTTCACAATAGTTCTGTTGATTGAACGTAGAAAAAAAAATAAACAGAAAAAAGAACATTTGTTTCGTAAATTGTTCGAATCGGAAAGTAATTTAAAAAATAGATAAAATAATTATAGAGCTTATTACATAACCAGAACTCATGTAAAAATGGCAGCAGACTATAGTTGAACATACGACTTGTTGAAAAATATCAATTCAAATTGTTGACGAAAAATAATCTAAAAAACAAGTAATATAGTACTCAGAACCGGAAACTTTTCATATTTCTGTATAAAATTAGTAAGTCTTTGATACATAGCCTGAAAAAAGACTAGAACTCATAAAAAACTACAGCAGAGCATCCATACTCATAATAAAATTGTAACGGAACGGTCTACACTTGGAAGATGTATAAGAAAAAATGTTATTGAAAACCTTTACTAATACAGTAGTTTATAAATAAACTACTGTATTAATATAATACTTAAAAGTAGAACCTAAAACAATATTTTTTTTTATTTTTGTCTGTTTGTCGGTGCATTTGTTAACGCTAATCTCAAAATTAGCTACATCGATTTAAATACGGTTTTCACTACTGGATTGTGACTAAGCTTCCGTTATCATATACAGTTTATTTTATTAAAATTGATACATAAATATAAAAGTTCTATCAATTGAAATACTTAGTTTGACAAAAAAATACTTAGTTTGACAAATTTGCTAATTGGTATAATAGTTATTTTACAACTGTTTTACTGAATTCGCTGAATTTTTATCTCTCAATTTGTATAATGAAAAAAAAACACCGAGATTTCAACATTTAGAATCGGGATCGGAATTTACGCGGGAAAAACTGCGCTTGCCTTGCACGCGCACTTATCGTCTTCAGTAATGCCGTATAACTTTATATTTTTCTTTAAATACAAAATTTTTTGGGAGCAAAACCAAATTAATTTGCAAAGACTTAAATTACTTAATGATGCCGTCGTGGCACAGTGGCACAAGCGTGTGACTTTAAACACGACAATTGTGGCTTCAGTTCCACACGGGGAAATGAATTATAATCTATTAATATGTTGAGGCCAGTCGTAGCGCAGGGGCATAAAGTGTGACTGTACAAGCGACTGTTTGTTCTTCGCTCTGGCGTCGAGGCAAAACGCGGCGTTGAGTTCCGGCACTCAACACACAATGTTTTCAGAATTTGGCGGAAAGTGGGAAACAGAGTGTCTTAACACTAGGTTCCCTCTGCCTACCCTGTTGTGTGCGGGATACAGAGCGAAGCTGATTTGATTTGAATTAGTATTTTAATTTCTTCACTTTAGTACCAGGGCAAAGCGTGGCGTTGAGTATTGAGTGGTGGACTACTTAATATTCTGTCTCGAAAATTCCGAGGAAAGTAGGGAAAACAGTATCTAAGCACTAGATTCTCTCTGCATACTCTGCTTCATGCGGGATATTAGATACTATATCTAATATGCAAAGCTGGAAAAAAAATACTGTTTACCTTTATGTGTATATCTATATATCTATACATATAAAGGATCTGTCTTTGATATCAACATAACTGTTTTTTTCAAGAGCATATAGTTATTTACACGATACCAAACACAATAAAACAATTTTAACAGTTTTTTCCGTCTGTGTCTCTGCTTATCCAGGCTAACTTCTTGACTAGTTGAACCATATTATTATGGAACTAACAATAAAATATAGAGGTGGTGGCGGAGCAACATAAAGGCAATTTTGACACAAAAAAAGTTATATCATTTTAAAACATGTTGTTCGACAAAATTGCTACCTTCTAAAAGAGTTCTTTTATACTCGTATAACTGTCATATTGCATTGGCTAAATGTAATTTTGTATAATAATAGAAAAAACTAAAAAAATGGATTATATGGTTATAATATAGACCGAGATTTCAAGATTTAGAATTCCCCAATGAAAGTTGACAGTCTTTCAAGCAGCCACGTAGTGCATACAATTTCTCAATGATAGATAGAGATTTGTGGAGCAATATATAATTTATGTTTTAAACCGGAAATTTTGCCGAATCGCTATTTATTTGGGAAAAACTACGTATATAGTGTGTTCGCAGTTACGGTTTACCTTGACAGATGTGAAATAACTAAACATTTTTCTAAATACGAAAATCAAATTAATTCCCAAAAACTACATACACAAACACATATCCAAACTAAAATAATTCTTTCGAGCGCAGCAATTAAGCTTATAAGATAACGCAGTCAAACAATATAAGCATTTATCTATCGTTTTTGCTTCATTTAATATCAAATAATTAAATTCTATAGTGTTGGTCGTAATTAAAATCTATAATGTACTTCCCGTACACCTACAGTTTAGAAATTTAGTATCAATCTTACAATACAAAAAAAGAAAAAATCCGAAAAGTAAAAATTTATCAGTTATATATTTGTTCATTTCATACTAAATAAATGTATAAGCCGCAAAGTTTGTTAACTTTATTCGCCGCATAATCAAAAACTATAAGATATTTCCTAATAACAATACTGAAATTGGTACAGAACCCTCGGTGGCGAGTCCGATTTGCGGTTGGTCGGTTTTTTTAAATACGCTTAAATAAACATTCGTATATTTCAAGCGGGCGTAGCCGCACAGGGGCTACTAGTAGATGAATACAACTATTTAATTAAAAATGCCAACTAAAAATGTTTATACTAAAAAGTACTAAAAAGTGAGCCTAGTCGTGACACAAGGGCACAAAATGTGACTGTAAGCGAGACTAGTTGTGGTTTCAATCCCCACTCAAAGAAATGAAATATTTATAATTACATTTCTTTGCTCTGGTGTCGGAGCAAAGGCGCGGGAAACACCAGCTTTCCAATAAAAAAAGTATCGTCAAAATCGGTTAACCCAGTTAAAAGTTCTGAACAAACATTAAAAAAACACAATCGGCAGCGACGACTTTTTCGTTAAAAAAAATAATACTTTTTCGTATGAAGAATTTTAAATATTCAACTATACTCTGCTGGCATATTTGTATGAGTGCTGGTCTTATATCATAGCCCTATTTATACTCTGCTAAAAAATAAAAAGTTCCCGCTCCTGAGTAGATTCGATATTACCTATTTTTTTTTTAAATATTTTTTCGTCTCCACAATTTAAATTGATATTTCTTAACAAGTCGAATGTTCAACTGTGGTTTGCTGGCATTTTCATATGAGTTCTGGTTATGTAATAGGTCTTATATAACACAACTATTCATATTCTCTAAGTCAAATCAAAGAATTCTAGATTTGTAGCATCATGTTTACTTTATAAAAATATCTCTGTCGGCGATTTACTGCTAGTCTGACAATAAATAGAGTGAAGAGTAAACACGTTGAATAGAATTACATTCACATCGTCACACGTATTACGTTGATCACTCGTGATTTTAAGACTACATAATTCCTAATTATTATATTCACACAGTTCAACTAATAAGCTAAATCAATATAACTTCAGTATAAACCACTAATTACTTTTCACAGAAGTGAAAAGTACGTCTTTACACTATGTGAAGCTCGGAACAGTGCCTGGAACTTGCGACCACAGGAGTAGGTATCAGAGATTCCTTTACAGTAACAAATGGTCGCCTTCACTGCTCCAGCTTAATATAATTAAAAATAGGTGTTAACCACATTCTTAATTAAAATAATAATTGATTAATTAAATAATCAATTATGCAAATAGTCGAGGTCAGCCAGTGATCCGAGCCACACCAGAGCTAAGACGAGCAGTCTTGGCTCTGGTGTGGCTACAAGATGTTTTTTTTATTTTTCGACTTGGCTTTATTACTGTTGACCTGAGATGGTCTTTACAGCGTCACCGGGCGGGAATACGATGCCCGCCTGGTGACGCTGCGGCCTTTTCTACAATCGTGAACAAATAAGTTGTAAGGTAAAATGAAAGGTACCGATTCATAGATGGTGACACTGCGACATTACCAAATTTGACACTCGCGCCAACATCTATGCTAATTTAATTTAACAATTCTTCTATTTAATTATGCTCTGCTTTACCTTAAACATGATTTTCAGTCTTATTATAGATTTTATTTCAAAGATCAACTCATATTCTTTTGAAAATTAAAGAGTTACGGCGCCTGAGAATAATTTTATGTTTTTTTTTTTAAATTACTCAACTATTCGAACAATTTACTAAACGAACGTAACGAACTTTTTTCTGTTTAAAAATTTCTGCTTGACAATGCCCTGCTGTTTTCACAGACATAGTTCAAGCGAAACTCAACGATGCACTTTGTCTAAAAATAATATTATTAAAAATTTTATAATGTATTCACATACAAAATATAAAACGTACTTAAAATGCACATATTCGACACCTCCCATTTCCTTAAGAAAACTCAAATAAAGACATTTTGAAGTAGGAAGCAAACATACATGCCATTTGACTCGCTATCGTGTTTGTTGTAGTTCAAGTGCTGCTTGCTGCTCCAAGACTGTACAATCCCTCGTGGATTAGAACTACTTGGGATAGCTTAAGTGCTGCTGTATAATTTGTAAATAAGTAATAAATACTTAAATAGTGAGGATTTCAATTATTAAATGTGTGAATGTAAACGCGACAGGTCAGAAATTTTGTGTGTTTCCCACTCCAGAAAGGGTTCCGTTTTACCTTTTGAGGTATGGAGCACTAAAAACTTGTAAGAGTTATATATTCTATTTGTAAAATTGGTTTCGTTCTATAAGACGACTCGTTAACCAAACGATTATTCTGTCACAGTTTTGTATAAGCATTCGTGTACATAATAAATGTATATAATATAAGATGTAGACGTATTCGCTGGGATCGGTACATATTAATACAGGTGCTAACATACATCCCAGGGGGAAACCGAGGAAAGCGTTTGAATTATGCACTGCCACGTCAAAGGGAAACCCGCCTCTAACGGAACTAATAGGGCCAATCTATATCCCTTTATAACGCATTTATAGCTGATTCAAGTACTAAGCAAATCAGCAACATTATAAGGCAATTAGCATTCAGTCCATAATATCGGCAAGCCGGTAAACATCGGTTGAACATAAGCTTATAAATGGCAATTGATTGAAAAGATTTAGTAGTCTAACCCAGTTAAGATGGTTCTTATCGATATGCTCGGATAAGTAAGCAATTCAAAATGTCTGGCATTGTAAGTTAAGTGGCGGAACTCAACGCCGCGTTTTCTCTGCCAAAGCGAAAAAATGAAAATAATCATTCTCCCAAATGGTGATAGGACCATTGGGTTTCAGCCAGACTCTGTTTCACTACGCCTTTAGACAGTTTTGTTTTGTGACCGTTGTGGGTTCGATTATCGAGTGGCAAATATTTTATAAACATTTTCATTTCTTCGCTCTCTCTCTCTTAGACAAAGTGTGACGAACCCCAACCTAGGCGGCACTTCGTTCTGAAGCCAAGCGCAATGGGCGGACCCCTCAACTTGAACGGAGTGTCTCAGATAATGCTAAGATACTCCGTTCAAGGTTCAAAAAAATAATAATATCATTGAAGACATTTTAATAGAAATAAATTTCATTTTCGAAACATTAATATTCGTATCTCAATTTTTGTTAACAAGATGCAAACAAACCGCAACCACCAACGAAACGAGCATCGCATCCAAACGAATAAAGATATTTTGCTAAATATTAAAGGTCATTTCTATTTTTATAAAAAATATATTTTTTATCTTACTTGAACAATTAATATTATAGGTTGGGTTTGGGTTGGTTCTTCGCTGCCAATTTGATGACAATTTTTTTTTTCAAAACACAGTATTCCAATACCGTCACAGAGATGTATAGCAAAAAAACAGCACTCCAATAACTACATATTACTAGATAAAACTTGATATATTTCACAGTCGAATTATTAATGATTTTGGTTTTTTTTTTGAAAAACGTAATTTATTAATAACTTTAATAATTCTTATAAATAACAAAAATATTTTTTTAAAAAACACAATTTTGTTGACAGACCTATAGTTTACATCCGAATCGCAAACTCAAAATATCCGTATAGTTTATACATTCCGATTTACATCCAGACATCAAATTCCTTTAAACTCTCCACAACTCGATGCTAACTTATTCAATGTTTGATGAACTAGCAAGATACGTTCAACTTCACAAGAATGTCTCTTGAGATATGAAGACGATTTACTTTTGATAAATTATAAATATACTTCAAGAACTTCTAAAACTGCTCCTTTGTTCATAATTTACTGAAATTTCGCTAAATAACTGTGTATAACAAATAAGTTTACAACTTGAATTTTGAGTCATTTATATAACAAAAAAATCCAAATTACAAACCACCAAAATGGATCCTGCCAATCAAAATTTTGTAAGCATAACAGTACAACGATTTTTGTATACTATTCATAATAGAGTAAGAGTAACTTCATCATAATAGAGTAGGCAGAGGGAATTTGGGAACCTAGAATTAAGACAATCCGCTCTCCATTAATACACTTCCGTTTCCCACTTTGAGCCGCATAAAGAATTGTCACAATAGATTCTAATTTAAAATGCAATGTTGAATTACGCTATTTATCTAGTGACAGTAAATATGTAGAAATTGGAGAAAAAAATTATGTATGAGCGGGAATCTACTACTAATATTTTGTGTACAATTTACTTAATGCTTATTTACATTAAAATATATTATGATGTTGTTTAACAATATGCGCCTGGAATACCTACGAAATGTAATTTCATACATTGTTCAGGCAAAAGGCTTCACACCCAACAAAAAGCTTCACGGAAACTCACTTTAGCTGGAAATATTTCACTTGCAACGTTAACATACAGTATCCAATTGTAATGAGCGAATAAAAAATATTGTAATTTTTTTTTTATTATTTTTTTAAAATCACTACTAATCAACACGTGGCCTGTGTAGATTTTTTCTATAGGTAATTATTTATTTTTCTTCTGATACTTATTTCTAAAATATGATATAATTAAAAAGTGAAAGTATCCATATCTATAGTATCCAACCTCTAATAATTAATTTTTTTTTATTTTGTATTTTCTTATATGTTATTACTAAAAAATATTTTAAAAAAAAATCAAATCAAAAATTCCGCACACAGCAGGATATGCAGAGAGAACCTAGTGTTAAGACGCTCCGTTCCCCACTTTCTGCTGAATTCTGGAGGCATTGCGTGTTGAGTGGCAGAACTCAACGCCGCGCTTAGCCTCGACACCAGAGCGAAGATATGGAAATATAAATTTAAGTAAATATTTCATCTCCTCGAGTGGGGATCAAACCCACAACCAGTGACTTTTACAGTCACACTTCGTGCCGCTGCGCCACGACTGGCCTCTTGGCATTTTTTTTTTAATTTACCCAGCTCGCTGTTATTCAGCATCTTATGTTCCACGTAACACACATCTATAGTAGCTATAGGACCCGCGTAGTCTCTTCGCCAATTTGTTAGCGCTTCACAAAGCAACCTCTGTTAATATTATTTCAGACAAGGCCCTCTTAAATTAAACGATACAATATACAATTTGTGGTGTAATATGAAAGGAAGATTAATGCTTTTTTTTTTCAGCAACTTTTATTAAAATTCAAGATTCACAGATAAGATAATTGAAAAGATGAAAAGCTCCGTATTTCTATTTCATTTTTTTTATTTGTTTGTTGATGTTGTGAAAAAATATACCTACGGCGTGTAGGTCTGATCATGATTGTAAGTTACAATCATAAAATACGGCTGAAAGCTATGTAAAGGTAAGTGGCCCAGACGCACAAACGTGCAATTGTGTATCTTTGCTATAATATGTATATTTCGCTAAAAGTAAAACAGTAAAATGTGTCAATCACAATTTGATAAAAGGAAAACAGAAGTAACAAAATATTTATTTATACTGCATTGTCCACTCTTACTTAAAAAGCTACGAAGACATTTTTTTTATAATAAATAAAACTATGTCGTAATCAATAGGTTTATTTTATTTTAAGATTCACTAGCGGCCTATTCGCGGCTTAGCCCGCATACTACTTAAAATTCTGTTATTGTGCTGTAATTTCCAACCGATAAATTAAACAAGTTATACATTCAATCACGAATAGCTTGTTTTCATAAGTTTGAGAAAGTGCAAGTACTGCGTGGCTTCATACGAGGATATCATTGGCGTCAAGGGCGCCCCCCGCGGAATTCGAGCCTATACTAGCGGCCGTAAACAGAGTGTTGAATTATTTTAATTTTACATTTTCTCCAAAAGTATACGCCCAAAGTACACGCTATAAAGACTAAAGATTATTTTCATAAAATTTCCTTGATGTTGAAATCACATTCACTCGTAAGTTTCCATATCTTCATCAAATAAAAAACGGGGAAATATCAGCTTGGAATTTATTACATATTTTGTTATTTAAAGCTAACTAAGAATTACACTCTAATGTTATATAACCTACTAGCGACCCACTCGCGGCTTCGCCCGCTTAAACTACTGAATTATTTACCTAATATACTGAATTGCGTTCCTTAAACAAACGACACAAACAACAGAATACTTAAATGGTAAAAATCATAAACAACGTAGTAGGTAGTCTACCTATTATTCTTTTATGTAAAAATATTTAAACGAAAGATGAAACCAACTATGTTGCGCTGAAATAATACATTATAATTATTTAAAGAGCTCCAAAATACGTGCAATTGCTTCTAAACCTACTTTACTATAGAGCTAGCATTGAATCATTCTCTCGTCCAGCTCCTTTCTTTTGGCACTGGGGAACGGCATCAAGGCCGTCTGGCCGTGGTCTCGAGCGGCAACCATTAATATGGGTACATCGTTAGGGGGCCCTTTGGCCCTAAGACTGTGTACCTGCCCTAGACCAGATACAGAGAGAGTTTTTTGGTGGGATTGGAAGGATGATCAAATGTCACCTGAGTGGTAAGCTCAGCCAGTTGAGACACTCAGTCAGGGAGGCCCAACTTAGGAGCGTTGGGATGTCATCGGTATATAATTTGTAGAGGGCAGGTGACAAAATGCTGCACTGGGGAATTCCGGCAGTGATCGAGTGGCTGCTACACTCTCCACTCTCAAGAAAAATGTCCTATCAGGTAGGTAGTCGGTAAGAACGTGCGCGACGTGATAGTGCCGGCCCTGAGCACTTGATAAAGTAGCCCCGCTTAACACACACGGCCGAAAGCAGGTGCTACGTTGAGGAAATATTGCACTCTCCTTTCGGTTAGTCGCTGCTGCAGCGTAGTGACCCGCTCTGGCCACCTGCAGAGTGGTTGAGTGCCCGCTCGCCAAACTATTCGTTTCGTGGTGCTGGAGAAGTGGGAGGAATAACTTCTCGATTAACTTCACCATCGCGCTGATGAGCCTTAGGCAACATGATCAGGCCCTCCGTCTACACCCGGGGGAAAGGAGCCAGGCGGCCGCGGCGGATGCACTTTTACAAGCAAACGACGCGACGATATTTATATCGTGTTATTATATTTATAAATGAAAAATGAGTCGATACAGTTGTTTATAGCCTGCGTTTTGCATTTATAATGACAATTAAAGACGGACAGCAAAGTGATCCTATAAGGATTCCGTTTTTTTCTTTTGAGGTAAATTAGTGGGATAACTGTAACAGTTACACATGGTATCGTAAACTTTTTTGTAGATATTGATGTCTTCGTAAACTTTTTTGTAGATATTGATGTCTTCTATAAAATTGTAATAAATTACTTTGGTCTAATGTCAATAATTTCCACAGCGTACGCGATATAAGGCTTTTTTTTTGGTATTTTTTTATACGTTAATCGCCTAATTGTAAAAGAATTTTCCAAATCGGTCCGGTAGTTTCAGGGCCCATTCAATTCAAATAAAGAAACAAAACATCTAATCGGTCGTCTTCATAATGTTAGTGATATCGATGCACCTCCCCCCGCCCCGCAGAGTTAGTTACTCGCTACGGTGCGCGAGGCTACACTCCGCATTTTTTATTATTACATGATTTTCTTCAGAGTGATATATTTAAATTCGTTATATCTTTTGGAATGAAACGTCCGATTTTGTTAATTTAAAAAGTACTTTACACGTATTGAAATTATCTTTCATAAAATATCATTTAATAGAATAAGGATTAATGCAGAGGTATGAATAAAATGGTTTGATTATTGCCGGCACTTTCATCAACTTATAAAATATTAAAAAGTAGTTATATTGTCATAACTATAGTAGTTGGACATATGGTATATATGGTTGGACATGGACTTTTTTATAGATATTGATGCGTTATATAATACTGTAGAACATTATTTTGTTCCATCATCAATAGTTTTCGCAGCGCACGCGATGATAAAATTTTTTAGATAAATTTCTTCACACCTTGGGTTATATTATTGCATTTTTCTTAGGGATCCCTATTTTTTTTTGAAAATGTAATATAGCCTATATGGGACAGTAAAGATGCAGAGTTCTAATAGCGAAAGAATTTTTGAAATCGGTCTGGTAGTTTTTGTGTGAAAACAATACAAACATACATACATACATACAAAAATACAAATCTTACCTCTTTATAATATTAGTATAGATAGCACTCCTGAGAAATGCAACTTTCATACAAAATAAAAAAAATGTAAATCCGACCAGAAGTTCCAGAGATCTTAGCGTTTAAACAAACAAACCCTTCCATTTTATTATATTTTATTTTATGATCTATAAGCATAGCTACATAAAATGTTGATGCAGCCATAAAAAATAAAAAATAATGTAAGCCATTAAGTTTAATATAAAATTGTAATATCGACGATTTTTTCTAAAATTTTTTATTAAACAAAATTTTGCATATGCATTTTTTTTTTATTTTTGTCATAAATCAAATTGTAATTATTAGTATTTATAATGATATCAAATAATTTATCTTGTTCATAAATATTGCGTAATTTAAACATGGAGGCAAGTGGTATTATTCTCCGTCGCCCGATGACGAGGCCGTACTTTGTCTTTCGCGAAATTAAAAAAAATGTTTTGTTGTATTTACCTTACTTTCGTTTAATTCTGGGAATTGAAATTATTACCGCAGAGAAAACTAAATAAATTACTTGAAAATTGCTTATTATTTTACTGTTCAACTAGTTTCTGTGTTCGTGGTAAATATTGATGAAACTACGTAATTTTCATATAATAACATAGAAAAAGAAGAAAATAAAATTCACTTAAGCTATTTATTCAATAAGCTTATTATTCGTGTTAAAAGTTGTTTAGGTTTATTTTAAAATAATGAGAAAAAAATAAAAATCAATTTCGTATATTATGTTTGTTTTAATGAAATATTTCACCGACGACATTTTATTTATTTCATTTAAGTAGATGTTTACGTTATCGATGATTAATGTTGATTGCTTCAGGCAATTCTACACTATACTAAACTACTGAAACGGAAACAATAATCCTGAGTGTAAACTCCTGACAAAATTGTATGTGACTTTGAAATGTATATACATATATCCTATATGTGGACCTCGAACCTTTCGACGTAGTCGTGAGTTCGATTCCAAAACGAAGATCTAAAATATTTAATATTTTTACTTCTTTGCGCTAGTGTCGAGGCAAAGCGCGGCTTTGAGTTCCGCCACTCAACACGCCTTCAGAATTCGAAGGAAAGTGGGGAACAGAGTGTCTTAAAACTAGGCTCTCTCTGCCTGCCATGCTAGATGTGGGAAAAAAGTGCTTTAATTAGTACTAGACTTTAGTTTGACACAAGCACAAATAGGCGTAGTGATAGAAAATCAAATGGAAATTTGCGTATAGGTGGTCTTTGTGGATGTTTAGTAATTGGCGAGAGTGCTTGATTGATTTTCGAAAGGATTAAGTCTAAATCCCACATAAAGCGGGATAGGCAGGTGCAGCCTCATTTTTTCCTTCCATTTTTATAGTTATCGCAATTTTAAGTCTTGAGTTCTGGTTTTTTGACCACGTAGCAGTTTGTGTTACCAAACCAGAGAATTATAAATAAGTCACAATTTCTGTAAGGTTACAAGTGTCAATTTCAAGTAAAATGCACGAAAAAGATATACAATTTGCATAATAAAATGCATAATATTTTGAAATAGCAACATTTTTCTACTCATCAGCACTTCTTAGCCAAATTATTCACACATTTTATAACAAAGATTTGTTTTTCTTTAAATTAAGTAACTATTTTAAAACTCGGGGGAATTAATTATTTGTTATTAATATTCTTATTTATCTTCGGAAAATTCGGCGAAAAGTGGGCAAAGGAGTGGACTTAACACTAGGTTCCTTCTATCTAAACAGCTTCGATGATAGATATTATTTGTATTATTCCGAATACGTGTTCGATAGATGAATAGACTTGAAAAATCCACACTCCACGTAAAATCGGTACTAGCGTGCAAATAAAATTTGAAATTTAAATTCCCAAACTTTAAACGGCGTATCCTGAACGAACGGGCGGACCACTCCACATTGGGCCGCGACGAGGCGCATATACGTGACGGTCGTGATATCCAGTCTTTATCCTCTTGTAAACGGAATAACCGGATCAATTTAGATGGTATTGCAAAACGTTTTAATACAAACTGTTAGAGCCACACTTTTAATTTAGTTTGTATGTCGTTTTGGTGTGGTTACTTCTAACAGTTTGGAATTATTACAATACGGTATTAGAATAGAACAGTATTTTATTAAAATTAAGATTAGAAAATGTTTTATGTTTCAATAGTACTCAATTTAAAAAGGTAATTTATATATCGACACACAAATAAATTTAAGCGGTGCTCAGACTTCCCACCATTGTGTCCATTCACCATCATTATATTATATGTATAACTAGCGGCTCGCCAGCGGCTTCGCCCGCTTAAACTACAAGATTTAATAAGCAGAATTGATTGACGACTAAAATTACTTTTAATATGAATTTTTATTACTTTAATCTGTAATACTCTAATATGGTTTTTTTACGACATTATCGTAATTTCTATAAGAATTGTTGATTGTTGCGAACTAAAAAATACGACCAATGTTGATATTTGATTTATAAAATATACATAAAGCTAAGCTAAGTCTGAGTCAATAATATCGTACGGACTGTCCAGCTACGGAAGAACGTATAAACCGCATTTGGATCAAATTTACTATTTACAGTTACGCATTTTGAAAGAAGTTATCCCTTATAACATAAAAAAATCTTTCAGCAACAACGAAAACATTTTTGAATTTTGTAAAATTTTACCAATACACGAAAAAACTAAGCTAACACTTTTATCAGAACACTTTTTTAATGAAAACCTTAAACACTATAAGGATATGAACTCAACAAAAATAACAACGCGAAGTATGGTCAATTTAAAACTTATATTACCTAACTATTGTAATATGTATGGTAAAAGATCATTACAATATATCATACCAAAACTTATTAATAAGAAACACAATTACAATCAGTAAGAAACACAATAACACACAAAAATATAAAACACATATTAAAACGACATTACCAAGAAGTACTAACTATGAAAGTAAAATGATAAGCATATATTCTTTGAAAAAAAAAACTAAATTGTGCAGTCACAAAATATTTGCATGGTGTGAAAATTAATTAAATAAACAAATTATGTAAAAAAAAACAATACATCAATAAATAAATAATATATATGAATCAACCTGTATATGCTAATACACTCGAAGTCTTTAGTTTATTGAATAGAAATAATTGTTAATTTAAATGTACCCTCGTTTTTTACTTTT
>JAAIXJ010000456.1:7439-72084 GCA_013403705.1 Heliconius hermathena | reverse complement strand
GAATGGAGTGTCTTAACACTAGGTTCCCTCTGCCTAACCTGCTGTGTGCGGGATACAGCGTGAAGCTGATTAAAATAAAACGAATACTAAATATTTAAGGGCAGATTATCAAAATACAAACAAAAAAAGGATTTAAATCGGTTAAGCCGTTTCTGAGATTATCGTGAACAAACGCACAGACAAACAGACCAACTAATGCTATTACATCGTTAAATGTAACATCTTTCATGTACAGGCACCGATGAGTTAGGATTTTATTGTAAGTATCGATAAGTTGTGTTTTTATTTCAAACATTCAATAAAAGATTCTTATGGGAGGTACGAAAATGCGACCTAAAATTTTAATAACTTTCTCACTAAAAATCTTCATTGCGTTGCAAGTATACATTAAAGGTATATCAAAACACGAACATAATTCAGTGTGTTAATTAAATAATTCTGTGGTTTAAGCGGGCGAAGCCGCGAGCGGGTCGCTAGTTTTGAATAATTTCTTTTCTCTTCTTGCCAAGTATCATAATTTTTGGTAAAAACGAAACACCTTATAGATTTTGCCGTATATATATATACGGCAAAATCGAACCATAAATGCTATCTTTTGATTGCTCAGATGTCTCATTTTTTCTGTACTCCAAGAGACTCCAGGTCTGTAACCTGGATATTAAATATAAATTTTAATTTGTAACTATGCGTTCTTGAAAAAAATCGTCTTGACAAACATACGCCAAAGCAATCCTACAAGAGTATTGTTTTTTTTTATATACAGAACTTAAAAAAGTACACTAATACGTCAAAGTTAAAAATTCCATATTCATTTCAATTTTATTTTAAAATATAAAAATATTATGGTAAAAAATATTTAAAATTCAATATTAAAAGACACTCTCCTTATTACAAAAATATCACTATCCATAAATTTCCACACCAGATATCTCGTTTATAGCCTTAGTCGATGAGATTCAATAAAATATCGTTGGTTTATGTCTTAGTTTATGAGCTATATTTTATAAAAATAAGACACGTGGGAAAGAGCACTAGGTAGCGACTTTAAAATGGCACCATCTCTTGTTTTCTTTACGTTTACTATCGCTGGGAGCGCCGTTCCCGTGAAAATGGAATCCTTTCATCTTCGTACGGTTTTATTGTTTATTTAATATTGTATTATGTTTATACACTCATATTATATTACACAACCGATGTTTTTGTGTTTTGTTTGGAAGTGTTAACCGTTAATACAAAAAACAAAACCAACTTTAAAACTATAACTGTGCTTAAACATAACTTCATGACTTCAAACTAAAGAAAAAAAATTATAATTCATTGTCATAACAAAAAACAGAAAAGATGATACATTTATTATGAAGTTAAAAAATTATGGCAAAAGTTCTACATTTTAGGGGTCCGTACCTTTTAAGGAAAAAAGAAACCGCCTTATACTTAGTTGTCCGTCCGTCTGTCAAGAACCTTTATCTCAGGGACCCTTGGAGATGTCGAGTTGAAATTCAAACCATATACATCTACGGTCCTGAAAAATATCGTATTTTTACATTTACTTAAAAAAAAAGATATGGTCGTTTATATAGCAAAAAACGCATATTTCAACACTAAAAAAAATCAAAATTAATAGGATATTTCTGGTTAACCTAAAATTATGAAATTAAGCAGCCAGCATCTACAAACAGTACTAATTCTGGAAAAACTATAGGCTAAAACATTTTGGTTAAATGCTAAAAAAATAATAGCGTTAAAAGAAAGGCAAAATTTAGTATTAAAGCCAGGTAGTTCAAGTGAGGTATCAGATGAACGGGCTCTGGGCGAAGCTGTCCTTGAATTTAAAAAAAGTTCGAGACCTCCAATTTTTGTACAGAACGCTCGGTGGGCGACTCTGGCTCGCGCTTGTCTGGTTTTTTTTATTTATTATTCGTTTAACTTAGAGTATAAATTGTTCATAAACTACAAAAAAAACATAAATAATTCACAAGTCAGTTAAGTTTCCACTACCAAAGTTAATGATACTTGAGACTAATATCTCAATCATCGCTTGCGAAAATCAATCAGTCAGTTCTGCTTTAACAACCAACTTCTTGAGATATTGACTTGATGCAATAAGAGACAACAATTCCACCTTTCCTTTCTCAATTTCTCAACAATTCCTCAATTCCTTCTTTAAGCTATTCTTTCAAATTTAAAATCTAATTATAATCAAATTCAATTAAATAAAATTCTTACACACACACACAACTGTTATATTTTTTAAAATATATAGTTGTGTGTGTTTGTGTAAAAATTAACACACACAACTGTTATATTTTTTAAAATATAACTGTGTGTGCGTCAGATTTTATATAGTCTGTAGTTTGAAAAGGCATTAACGAAATGACTGATACATTTACTATTTAAAATACGGTATTCTTGGAGTCGATGTTAATAATTTGGAGTTGAGTGTTTTCACAAAATGAATTTATTTTGTCCTTGGCTTTATTATAAAAATAGAAATACTCAAACTACACTTATAACATTAAAGTTTAATCTATTAAAAGGTCAAAAACGTCTTCTTCACTTGACAAAACAGTTTTGAGACATGAAAATAAACGCTTTGCATATTGTGGTAGTGTAAACTGGTTGCTAAGTAATGCAATAGTGTCGTGTGTTATGCACGTGATGCTCCGTCGAATGGGCTAAGTTTAATTGAAGTCCAACGGTGAGACCACCTCTGTTACAGAGGCTGTATGCACATTGAAAATTTGTTGCTTTAAAATAAAATAAAAAATTAAATATTTCTATATTTAGTCTAAAAATATTTTTTGTAAAAATTTGAATTTAAAACTTCTATTTATTTTGGGTTGTAATAAACTTTCTTTTATTGAGATTAATATATTTATAAATTAGATCATGTCGGTTTTTATTCAAACAGTTCTTATGTAAAAAAACAGTTTTTTTTACTTCTCGAGGCAGAGTTCACGCTGTACCTTGTATATAGCAGGGTAGGCAGAGGGAACCGAGTGTTAAGATACTTCATTTCCCAGTTTCCGCCGATTTGAGAACACAAAGCAAGGCTTTTGCCTTGGTGCCAAAGCGAAGAAATGAAAATATAAATAAATAATAATTTATTCCTCTAAGTGCGAAGCGAACGCGTTACAGCCACACCTTTGCCCCCCTGCGCCACGACGGCCTCAGGAAGCTGTTTATTTTTGCAATATTCAATTATTGAATAATTATGGTCCCTTCCCTCTTAAGATCGTAAAAAAACGTTATGCACAGTCATAAAAAAATAATATTAACAGTTGAATCACAAAGTATAAACAAAAATAGGAAATAGTTAAAAATATTCATTTATATGAACACAACTTCTACAAAAGCTGAAACTTTTCAAAAGCACAACAGAATGTGTATGTACTTCCACATGTTAGTTATATGTGTAGTATTAAAACAAACATAATGAAGCTGAAAGTTATATGAAATTTATATATTTTCATCGAAATTTCAATAGTTTTACACGTAGATGTGTTTTGATTTATTGATATTGTCAAAAACTGTAATTGATAACCTCCAAGAGACAAGAATTATTATAATAAATATAGACCTAGAAGGCTTTCGATTTCGATGATATATATATATATATATATATATATATATATATGTGTGTGTATACACATACATACATACATATGTGTGTGTATATATATATATATATATATATATATATATATATATATATATATATATATATATATATATATTGGATCCCGAACACGCTCGATCCTCCAGACATAAACACATAAATTAAATATTTTTTTTGACTCTCACTAGACAAATCATGATAAGAACAGTGACTTCTACAAAGAAAAAAAAGAAGTAAAAAAAGGAGTGCCTTTAACATGAATAAAATACAAAAATATTTGGTTTTTTTGTATTTTATCATGAATAAAGTTTAACGATTTTATAATGCAAGGTAAAAATTTTAATACATTATTTAGTGATCAAAGTAGCCGTTTATATTGCTATATCATTGCAACGTTCCATTTAATTAATTATTCAGTGTAAACACAAGTTTACATCTTAGGTTATCCGAAGTACAGTGAACCAATCTAGTAGCGGCTTGTTAACTCTAACAACTTATAGAGACTTCAGTACGACTTCGTTTAACTGCATAGCGTCCAACGTTATGAGATACAAATATCAAAATATTAAGTTATTTATTTATTTATTTATTCTTTATTGCACACATTCTTGAAATAAAAATTCATGTACAAAAAGCGGGCTTAACGTTAAAAAGCATTCTCTACCAGCCAACGTTGTCGGGTGGGAAATAGTAGTGTAGGTGTGCTCAATCAAATTTAAATAAATAGAAGAATGTGCAAATAAAACATTATAATACAATATGATATACACAAAATACAATATCTTACAATACATATACATCTCTATATATTATAAAGTAAGAACGCCTCTGTCTAGCTTTTCTAACTTTTCTTCTTCTAAACCATCCAACGGATGTTGATGCAGTTTTCACCATTTATTTTGATAGAGTATTGCTCAGGGAAGGTTTATATTCAGTTTATTATATGTATATTTTAATATAATTTGACATAAATATGATAAATGTGTATAAAGTCCTATCCGTTGAGACACTTTCACGCGTGCGCTGCTTTAATGGTAGGTCCTACATGAAAACAATGTACTAGAGTATTATTCCTCTGAATAAGATCTACAAAAAATCAGCGATAGCATATTCGTATCTTCTAAGGATAACATACAGTGAGCATATTTCTATCTAAAAGTAGTAATTTGAATATATTTTTTTATTGTGAGCGATGTTTGTCCATCATGGTATCAATCCTTATCCTTTTAAATACTTTATTAATTTTCTACATTAAACGAAGATAAAATTTGCTCTTTATACTAATTCGAAATTACGAATAGTTTTAGAGAAAAACGGATTTAATTGACACATCACGCCGGCTATAAGCCGCAGTTTTGGCTCATGTTTCATTTATCCCTTACTCTCAGCATATAAATAAGTATATTAGTTACGTTGCCATTTAATGTAAATCAAAACTGTATTTTACTGTTTTTAATTTTAATAAGTACTTTAGAAGTTGTTACAATATTAAAAAATCCTTGCTGCGAAACGGCTCGCCCCATGCCATGCGTCCCCCCGCGCCCCGCTATAGAACTTACTTTTTGCTTATAGAAGCGCGTCCGTCGCACCCGCGTGCCAACAGGCAGCCCATAGTGCTTGCTTTTCTTCAGGAGCAGAGTACCCTCTTCCTTCCCCACCGGTGTCGCTGTAAAAGCCAATAGGGGTAACAGCAATAACCTCAAGATCGAAAACAAAAGCCCGCTTGCCTCTGTAGCAAAGTAGATTTAGATGCGATTGTACGTATTCGATAATTGGAGTTTAATGTATTATTTCAACGCGGTATATTTAGTTTCATCTTTTTTGATTAATAGAATAGTAGGTAGTCTTTTGTTCATAATTTCTTTCGTGTAAGTTTTTTAGGGTTAAGAGAATAGTAGATAGTCTTTTGTTTATTATTTTATCCGTTTAAGTATTTTAGTTTAAGAGAATAGTAGGTAGGCTTTTGTTTATCATTTCTTTCGTTTAAGTATCCTGTTTTTTCTTATTTAGTTTACTCTTATTCTGTTCTTTTATTATTTTCTTTACCTTTTTAAACATTTCCTTTTTTAATTTAAATATGCCACGAAAATGTCGTTCAAATATAGGTCGTAGAACAAGAAATGCAAATAAAAATCGTTTAAATCTTACTAATGAAAGGGTAGAGGAGACGGAAATTAGATATTAATTTAAATATATTTTCTTATAGTGAGGGATGTGTGTCCATAATGATATTAATCCTTATCCTTTTAAATAAGTTATTAATTTTCTACGTTAAACAAAGATAAACTTTGCTCTTTACAATATTTCGAAATTACAAATAGTTTTAGAGAAAAGCTATATCGACTCATGTTTATCCCTTACTCTCAGTATATAAATAAGTATATTAGTTACCTTGGCCATGATCTACATTAAATTAATGTCAATCAAAATGTTCTTTACTGTTTTTCATTTTAATAAATACTTTAGAAGATTAGTAGCACAGATTTAAAATTACGGTACTAAAAAATTATTGCTGTGTAACGGCTCGCCGCCCACCACGTGTCCCTCCGCGCCCTGCGATATTTTGCTTACAAAAATGGATCCGCCGCACCCGCCTGGCTTCTTTACCTCGGGCATGGAAGGAGGGCCTGCTCATCATGTTGCCCAAGGCTGGGAAGAGCCCACAGCAGCCTGAGGGATATCGATCTATAACCCTCCTTAGCGCGGTCGCCAAGCTGTTCGAGAAGTTATTCCTCTCACTTCTCCAGTCGCACGTCCACCCACGAAGCGAGCAGTTTGGCGAGCGGGTATATCACTGTGGTTACACTACGCCGCAACAGCGATCAACCGGAAGGAAAGTGCAATAGCAGTCTTCTTCGACGTAGCACGCGTTTTCGCCTACTTCATTAAGTGCTCAGAGCCGGCACCCCCCAGCCGCGCATGTCTTTGCCTCCCTGCCTCAGTGACAGGACATTTTACGTGAGAGTTGAGAGTTCGAGGTCTAGCAGCGACTCGATCGCTGCCGTTGTTCCCCAGACAGCATTTTGTCACCTGCTCTCTACGCACTATAAACTGATGACATTACAACGCCCTAGCGAGTTTCACTCGACAAGAAATCCTGCAGGTGGTCCAGAACCTCATCCTCCGTCGAGTGACGCAGGCGCCATACTTCGTGAGGAACACCACGCATCACCGCAACCTAAAAACAGAAAGCCTGGAGGTACACATTGGTCGCCTCGCGTCCAACGCATTCCGCTGTGTTTTTTTAAACAATTGGAACATCCTTATTGTAACTACGAAAGTGGGGGTTGCATTAAGGTTTAAATAATTTTCACATTTGTAATCTTAGGTGCTTTGCAAACATAGGCCGCGAGCGGGTCGCTAGTAAATATATAAACTATATTAAAATAAACTACATAAATACTTAGTTAAATATGTAAATAAAATGTACTACAACTGTATGAATATATATATACATACATACATACATACATACATACATACATATATATATATATATATATATATATATATATATATATATATATATATACCGCACTCATCTGTAGCCACAAAAATTATACCTAAAAAATTCTTTGTATGAACAATACGAATATACTTTTGTCCCGACTTTATACATAAAAGTTTCCTTTTTGTTAAAGTAAATAAATTTACTGCTATACTTAACAAAAAATTAAGAAAATAATAATACATACATACAGTTTATACAGTATTCACATAAATATATAGATATATTATATAACGCTATATTTTTACAAAACTGATATTATTTTTTTAAAATATTGTGTACAATAAATCCTTTTACCGAAACGCGAACAGTCCATAATAGTAACACATTCCAAAACTCAATTTAGAAATATGAATTGCTGTCAATACGTGAATGCGGCAGTATGAAGCTTTTAGTTTGTGTTCCACCAAAATGCATGCTATTGTAGCTTTATCCCGGTTGATTGGAACGTGAATCCCGCTCATATGTTAATCAGATATGTACCTTTAGGCGAAATCGGATTCTGTATTATAATGAAATATTAGGTAGTGGCTACGTTATGAATATTTCGATCTATGTTTTGATTAGTATTTGTTTTATTTATGTGTTTGTGTGTGAGTTTTAGTGATACGTCACTCAATTTTATCACTTATTTAGTGTAACATTGATTTGATACCACTTTTTTTATAAAACAATTTATATATGTATATCGATTTATACGGAAAGATTATTTACAAACTTTGTTTGCCTGTCCTGAACTATTTAGAAAAAACCGGTCAAGTGCTAGTCCGATTCGCCCACCGAGGCTTACGTGCCAATTTCAGGATTGCAGTAAAACGAAAAATATAACATATAAAAGTTTACCATTTTAAGTGTGCGAACGTACGAATTCATTTCGTACGAAATGAACTACATATATAAGTTTGTACGATTTTTTTTAAAAATACCTACCTATAACTTTTACTTTTCGGATTTTTTCCTTTATTTGTATTATACGTTTTCACTTCGTGCCAAATTTCATAGCTCCACGGGCAGTACTCTATAGCTTGCGATATGCGGCGAATTCCATACAAAATTCAGGAAAAACAATGCATAAAGGATAAAAAAAGATACTAGATCTTTTGATTACGTGGACTTAGAAACTTGATAATTTTTTCTGTGCTCCGTAGAATATTTCATATTCAACTTGATACGTTTACATGATCCCGAAATAAATCCTCTTGAGAGACGGACAGACTGACAGACGGGCAACAGAGTGAGGGTTCCGTTTTTGCCTTTACGAAACCAAAAACGAAATAAAAATTTCATTTCATTAAATAATCATTAAGGAATTTTTATTTCGTTTACATGACATACACCACGTATCGTATTATTGATCTTCCCCAACGCCAATGGTCTGCTCAGTTAACTGTAGCAACAAATATAAAAAACCTAGTATTGAGACACTCCGCTCCCCACTTTACTTTTCTAATATATTTATATAAATAAAAATTAAATGCTGTGAGTGATTACAAAATAACTGTTTTTTTTTCAGTGCATATAGTTATTTAAAAAACAAACAAACGTTTTAAAAATTGAGTCCGACCTGATCTCAGGAATATTTAAACAGTTTTTACTGACCGAGACAGGAGATTTTGTATCAGCTTCGGGTTCATAGAGCGCGTTTTCCGTGCGCGCGTATCTAGATTGGCATAAAATAACTAAACATTCTTCTATTAAATATGATTTTTTTTTGCTATCCTATAATATTAGAAAAAGATATTCTATAGTAAGTGCAAAATTACTACTATAATTTATGGAAATAATCCTCTACGGAGTTGAAAAGCTGAATAACGATTTGAAAGTTATTGAAGTTATGTCATTTTTAATCTAAAAGTAGGAAAACTCTATTTTCACGCTCACAGGAAAGGTATAAAACTTTAGTAGTGTTTTTATTAGGATATAGAATATCTTAAAGGCACAGTTAAGGCGTTTTAAATAAAACCTTTTATTGATTATAAAATATTGTATGTATNGTTGATTCATATATATATATATATATATATATTGTATCGTACAATATAAACATATTGTACGTCCAACAACGACACCGTTGAAACTTTATCATAATCTAACAAAATGACGTCCCGAATCATAGGTACTTAGTGAATATTAACACTTTCTAGTTCCTATAAAGTCGAGAACACAAGGAGATACAAAATACTTTCATTCCTTTGTCGTAGATACAAAGGAGCTTATTGAAACAGGATAAACGTCTGTTATCCAATATTCTAGACGACGAACTTTGAGAGCAAATTATTATCATTTAGATTAGTTCCTCACGTCGGCGTTACCTACCACCTCCATATTTTATAATACTAAAGTAATATACTTATAGATTTTGAGAATATTGAAAATAAATCTTGTTTATTGTAAATATCGTAATTTTTTACCACAAAAATTGTAACAAGCGAACAGCGTCCTTTTAGATTATCAGTATAGCTTTATTATTTGATGATATTCGTTGTGAATATGATGAATATTCTTTAATTACTATTATCAGCTTCACGCTGTATCCCGCACACAGCAGGGTAGGCAGAGGGAACCTAGTGTTAAGACACTCCGTTCCCCACTTTCTGCCGAATTCTGGAGGCATTGCGTGTTGAGTGGCAGAACTCAACGCCGCGCTTAGCCTCGACACCAGAGCGAAGAAATGGAAATATAAATTTAAGTAAATATTTCATCTCCTCGAGTGGGGATCGAACCCACAACCAGTCGATTTTACAGTCACACTTCGTGCCGCTGCGCCACTGGCCTCAATTACTACAAGGTCTATAATGGACCTTTATTGATATTTAAAAAGTCAAAGATTTAAGATCATTAAAGATTTGCTCAAAACAAAAAAGTACTACAGAGTTTTCAGCAAATTATCAAGTTTATCAAAATAAATCAGTGACCCGCTCTAGTAAGCCAAAATGTGTGTGTTGAGTTACGCTATTTAACATTCATTGTCTCAATTAGAGCCATAAGATAAGTATAGTGTCTTGACAAAAGAATATCTCTCCCTATATATTTCTTTACGCGGTATACAACGTGAATCTGCAAAAAATCGGTAGGACTCGCCCAATAAGGCCTCCGTACCGATTTCAGGATCGTATTTTTGTGGTCAACGGGAAGTACAACTTATACCATTTTACAAATTTAAATGTGCGGGCAATGCACTGATTTTGTATGAAATTAACTAAAATATAAGTTTGTTAATATCATAGAAAAACTACGAAATATCTATAAATTTTCACTGTTCAGATTTATTCTTTTCTTTGTATTGTAAATTTGCACATCGCCATATAGGTTTTGATTACGCGCCGAATTTCTTACAAATGCAACAAAATATATGCGTGAATGCCCGTAAATTTTGATTGTGTTAACTTAGTAGCCAAATTTATTCTGTGGGTCAAGGGACTTGAATATTTGATATTAATTTCAGCTTAATCCTATAAGACTGTCGTTTTTACCTTTCGAGGTACGGATCCCTAACGAAGATCAAAAAAATATATAGGATAAAGGATTACCTTGTAATATATGAATGTAGTCCATGATTTTTTTACAATACTATATTTTTACAATATTAAACTTTAAGATAGCTAAGACTCAGTTAATATTTTAATGTCAAATGAAAATTGTAATTTTTGTAACTAGTATAATTTCACGTGTAAAAATACGAATTTGAAGAGTATAATTGCGAATTTGCGTTAATATAATAATTTAGAGTGGAAAAACTTATATCTTCGGTCTTATATTTAAATAGAAAACGGAAAAGGAAATGAGTGAACACTTCAGCTATACAAACATAATATTCGACAGCTAAATTCAAGATAAACTTAAAAGAAATATTCTACCTTTGTTAGAGGAGCTAACGTTTGACACTAGCATTATAAACTTGGAGCAGTGCATAATAAGCTATTTACGCAAATCTGGCTTCCGGTGAATGTATAATGTAATCAGCACAAATAATATACTATGGTACCTAACTTAAGCTATGTCAGTTCAAAATTGAAATTATTGTTGGATTTTTTAAAATATATCCATACATTTATGTAATTTAAAAGATATCAATTAACTTTTACGTGACATTGCCAAGCTGAATTTGTACCAACACAAAATATTATCTCTATTTTGTCTCTTATTTTAAGGCCAGTCTGTGCGACTGTAAAAGCGATAAGTTGTGGGGTCGATTCCCTCTATCGGAAATTAAATATTTTATATTTTCATTTCTTTGCTCCTTTGTCGAGGTACGCTGGCGTTGAGTTCCAGCATTCGAACGCAAAAAGGGAGACGGTAGTGTCTTAATGCAAACGGAGTGTCTTAACACTAGGTTCCCTAGTTCTCTCTGCCTACCCTATCCTACTCGGCTATGTGCGGAATACAGTGAAATAAAAAAAGTTTACTTTATTAGTACGTTGTTTACTTTCAATAAATAAACATTCTGAAAAGGCATCACATTACCAAATGAAATATAAAACATAAAACGATAAAGATATCTTATTACTTTCTTAGATTAAATTAACCGACCGAAGTCCCTAATGTCTGTATTAATTTAATTTACTTAAAAACAAAATATAGGAGTATATTTTGTTGCGTTCATGAAAACAACCTAGATAATATTTTAATTAAACATTAATTCGGTTGTAATAAAGCGAAGGATAAGCATAATTAAAAATGCCAGCGGCAGCGTAAGCAATTTTCATATAATATAATATAATATATAAATAATTTATGAAAAAGGGTACCAATATATTATTTTTTTTAATATTTATTATTGTTCTGTTTTAATATTTATCATTTTAATTTAAAAAACCGGTCAAGTGCGAGTCGGACAACCACCCAGGATTACGCACCAATTTCAGAATTGTATTACAGATCAACGGGAAGTGCAACTTTAGAGAATGCTTAGATTTCGACTTAGGATCACTCCGGAGACAACAAAATATTTTTTTTTTCAAATATGTGCTACGTATAACATAAATAACAATCTGTACCTATTACAAAGTTATGCATTTGATTTTATTTGGTTCGGAACCCTCGGTGGTGGTCAACTCGCACTTGGACGGTTTTTTTAATTAAAATGAGACCTAGAATAATTTCCTCCGTCTTATGGGCTTCCCGAGAATTTATGCAAGTGGATTGAACCTTGCTCACTGGGCGCAGCATGAGGATCGTTGAGGTCGAAAAAGCTATATTTTTATATTTTTTTTTACAGCATTTATATATCGAACTTATTAATAATTCATAGCAAAATAGATACAAAATTTTAAGCTTTATAAGTAATGCAAACATATAATACAACAATATATACTAAATATATTGTCCATTCTGCTATTATGACCATTATATATACTAAGTAAGAATTGCCCATAATAATAAATGTCTAAAATAATCGATAGATGCGCTTAGAAGCGCCAAAACGACTATCGTTTGTGTTTTGTATGGAAACATTTTATTTTAAAATATCATTCATTTTAAGCTATCGTCTTTTTTTTGCTTCACTTTGTACCCCGCATATGGCAGGGTAGGCAAAGGGAACCTGATGTAGAGACACTTTATTTCCCACTTTCCGCCGAATTTTTTGCGGCATTACGTGTTGAGTGGCGGAACTCAACGCCGAGCTTTATATCTTGTTGCCAGAGCAAAAAAATAAAAACACTAATAAAGAATAATTTATTCCCCCGAGGGATCGAACTACAACCATCTCGTTGTTTACGCTTTTGTGACCCTGCGCCACGATGGCCTCGAGCTATGCTAAGCTATTGTCTCCATACATTATAGTTCAAGTTACATTAAGGTCAGTACTGATTATAGGTATAATTGCAATACCTATAAATCATGGAAATGGAACGTCAAAAGAAAATAAAGTCAAAGTTCAAATGAATCTTAATTTTTTCCTATTTATAAAACATGTTATTCCACGTTTACACGATTTATTTATTTTTTTAATAAATAACAAAACATTTTTTTTTGTAGGTAGGTAGTGAGAGATGAAAAAAGTAGAAATCAAAGACATTGGTTATAGTAGAAATAAACCGTAAATATTCTTTATAGTAGACCTTTTCTTTGCTCACCAATTTATATTTTTTCCATTATTTCAAACTAATTTTATTGCGACTTAAGGGATAACACAAATGATAAGATGAGAGATTTTACAAAATTATGCAAAAAGATAGCCACAGAAGTCGTTATCACAGAGTTCAAAGGAAATTCTCGTTGCCAATAAACGAAGGTCTATGACGTTTCCCATAGGCATCGACCTACCATCTTTAATTAATAAAGTTAATTAATATTGCTTAAATTAAATATTGTTAATTTACGAAGTAATCAGCATAGCCGAGTAGAATGGATTAAATTCGTTGAAACCAATTATAATATGATATAAATATAAAAATAAAAGGAAATTTTAAACAATAAATAAAATTGCTTACACATTTTGACGCCAACTTGGCATAGTTATAATAAATTTCTTCGTTCATTCGGTGAATGTGGGTTCAATTGACAAAAAAAAAATTAAAAAATGTTTGCGAGGACATAAGCGTGTGACTGTAAAGGCGACGATCATGTGTTCGATTCCCACTTGCGGGAATTAAAATTAAATTAAGCAAAATTAAAACAGCTTTACGCTGTATCCCCCGCATAGCGGGGTAGGCAGAACGAACCTAGTGTTAAGACACACCGTTCCTCACTTTCCGCCGAATTCTGGAGGCATTGCGTGTTGAGTGGCGGAACTCAATACCGCGCTTTGCCTTGATTAGAGAGCTAAGAAACTGAAATATAAATTTAAATAAATATCTCATGCTCGAGTGGGGATCAAACCCACAACCAGTCATGTTTACAGTCTCTGTGACCCTGTGCCACGACTGGGAATGAAATATTTAGTATTTTTATTTCATCGCACTAGTAAGCAGGCAAGTCGCGGCGTTGAGTACCGCCATTCAACATGCAACACCATGCAACAGCTCAAGAAGACGCCATTCAACATGCAACAACATGCAATAGCTCAAGAATTCCACAGAAAGTGGGGAACAGAAGCGTCTTAATGGGAGCAGTGTCTTAACACTAGGCTCCTCGATTCCCTCTGTCTGCCCTGCTAAGTGTGGAAATTAAATTTATAATAACTTCCATATATCTCCATTTACAAAAAAATTATTTAAAAAATTACACGCATAATGTTTCTAGTATCAATATCTGTATCTGTTTTTAATCTAGTTCTAATGGCTGCTTTTAAAATAACTCACGATGATTTTTCTTATTATCTACAAAAAACCGTTTATATGAATTATTTTTTATTTTTATTCTTACTTACACTACAGACTTATGGTCCGTACCTTTTGTTATTTTTACATTTCTTTTAATACTTATTTTCTTTAGATATTACCTAGAACTAGACTTATGTTATTACATACATATATTTCTATATTTATACAATATCTTTTTTTATATGAATTACATGTACCTCTATATTCTCTATTCTATACTAAGATTAATTTTATTTTCATCATAATATGGGTCGTGCAAAGTGAAAAACACTCAGAGAAGGACCATTAGCGAATTACCTATTTATTAAATCCATCACTAATCCTTGTCCACAGCTTTGATACTCTAACGCTGTAAATGCCACTCTGAATATATCCTGCTAATGGCATTAATATTTGCATTTAATACAATCTGCAAAGTGAAAAACATAAAAAATATTTCTAAATAAATTATTTTATGTGTATTTTTTTTAGCTTTACGTGGTATATATACCGCACATAGCAAGATATGCACGGGGAACATGGGAATCTAGTGTTAAGTCACTACGTTCTCATTGAGACTGTTTTGTTTACCACTTTCCACCGAATTCTGGAGACATTGTGTTTTGAGGGGCGGAGCTCAACGCCGCGTTTTGCCTCGTTAGCGTTAACAGTCACAGGTTGCGGCAAAGTTCAGTCAAAGGCTTTTGTAACTGACCTCGACTTATATGTAGTTATTATTGTTATATAACATACTAAGAACTTGCTATAGAAGTGAATGTTATTAAATACATATTCTAACTTCTAATTGATCAAATATAAATATATTTACTTTATTAATTATACAAGTAAAAAAAATATTTCAATAAACATTTATAAATACTTCATACTTCTACATTAACGCCGAAATCGTAATACTTCCCTCAGAAAAAATGACAAGTTATCGTAGCGTCTACGTATTCGTAGCACCCAAACGTTTGTAGCAACAGTTGCCTACGACGTGCGCTACGAAACGCTCGTTCCCACATTAACCATACCGAAAAGACACTACCGCGAAAACTTTATACACAAATTAATATTATGTAATTATTTTATTAATAATAATGATTAATAATATAAGATGTTTTATAAAAAAATAATAATAAATCACGTTGTGAAATGACACGATCACGAAACCAATTATAATTTCGAACGATGAAGTTGAAAATATTTTTTTGGTGTTTTCTCCTCTTCAATCCCAGAGGTAATTTATGTTCGTGCTTAATTTAATAATTTTTGACAGGATGAATGCAGAATGATTTTGGAAGTTTAATATTTACGTTATGTTTGTTGTTTTAAAAAATTAAATAATTTAATAAATATTTAGTTTAAGTATTAGAATACTCGTGTGTTTTTATTTAAATACATTGAAGATTTTTTTTTGCATTTTATAATTAAATAGAAACTACTTACATTTTAGATATTTTCAAGTTTTTACAATAATATATACATATATTGTTTTAGTATCTATATGCCTTCGGGTAGTTGGTATATCAGTACCAAGCCTCAAGCAAAGAGGTGAATCTGTAACATTGACATGTGACTACGACCTTGAAGGAGGTAAACTATACTCAGTTAAATGGTACCGGGACAACGAAGAGTTCTACCGGTACATGCCCAGACTGAGGCCGCCGCAGCATGCTCATAAATTAGATGGAGTTAGAGTTGATGTAAGTTTTTCATTTTTTCGCTTAAATTGAAAGCACTTATAATATATTACTAGAAATATTGCATTTTAGATGGTTTCATGCTGGATGGAATCAGTTTTTTGAAACGAAAATATTTTAAATACTAAATTTCTATAAGTGGAAATAGAATCTACAACTATCTTTACAATTAGTCTACATTATTGTACCTAAAACAAATATTAGGCTTATATTTTTTTCTTATTTTATTATATTTTTTATGCCTCTAGGGAGGCACAAAGAGGAAACTAATCTTATTAATAACGTATATTGCTAATGGAACCGACACTTTGAAACTCCAATTGGCGGAAATATTCGTATCGTGGAAATTATTATCAATGCTCTCTTTGACTATTGTTATTTTTTTAAATATTGTTATTTTTTTAAATATCTTAAAAAATTAAAGAATTAATAAAAAAAGGGATGATTCAGTCCTTGATATTGTAATAATTGTAAAAAAATTAGTATAATATATGTACATAGTTTTAAATTTGTCTAATTATAACTCAGGTTATTTCTGTGGAAATTAAATTAATATACGTAAGTTTACATAGTCTATAATATCTACAAATAAATACCAATTTCTTTTTAAAAGTTTAAATTTATACAAAATATGTTATATTTATTTCAAATTTAATATAATCTATAGAGCAATCAAACTTATATATTTACTTTAAAACATGCATAGCTCATTTCTATGAGTTAGATACCGTAAAAGTTTACATAGCTTGATAAGTTAATTTCGTGTGTACTCCATAGTGGGCTATAAAATACTTTAAAATATTATACATATTTTTAAATTCGCATATTTATTAGAAGTTATTGTCTATGAGACTAAACAGTAATAAATAAATCATAAAAAATAAAGCCAGTCGCTTTGCATTGAGGCCAGTCGTGGTGCAGCGGCACAAAGTGTGACTGTAAAACCGACTTCAACCGGTTCAATCCCCACTCGAGGAGATGAAATATTTACTTAAATTTATGTTTCCATTCCAGACACTCCGTTTCCCACTTTTTGTCAAATTTTTCGAGGCATTGCGTATTGAGTGGCGGAACTCAACGCCGGGCTTTTATCTTGGTGCCAGAGCAAAGAAATGAAAATGTTAATAAATAATCATTCATTTCCTCATGTATGGATCGAACCTACAATCATCGCGTTACAGTCACATATTTGTGCTTGTGGGGAAAGTCCCTTATCTTAATAAAGCGAGAAAGAATAATACACTAAACCTTATAGTAATTTTCTTTAAATGGAGACAGAACCTGTAACCACCACACGTAGTCAGATCCATCAATTGCGCCGCGATGGCTCAAAGCTAATTTCGCCTGTATTCCACATATGGCCTAGTTGGAGTATCCCAATGAAGTGCATAAATTACTCCGAAATAGTATGTAAGTTAGCATCGTTAAACTTTACAATCGCTGTTTACTTGGCGTGTCAACATCAGATGGTGATAAAGTGAGCGGTAATTGGCTTGTCGTAGGGATTTTGGTTTAGTTTGGTTAATTTGATGTTTTGAAAAAAATATATATGCTAGGAATTTATTGTATATATTAAATGCTATAGAGCTGTTAAATATGTTGTTTGTATAATATTAAAAAAATAGCAAAGTACGATTTTGTAACGCCAATTAAAAAAATATGTTTAAAAAAGTTATGTTATGGTAAGAGAGGTAGGAGACTTCGACCTTCGGAAACACATCAAATAGTATCAAAGAGGTTGATGACAGTGGACGAGGCGAAAGAGGTATATAGAGACCGTAGCGTTAGGCGCTCCGTTCTCTCTGACTACCCCGCTAGGGATAAAGCGTGAAGCTAAAATAAGTTAGGTTTTAAAAAATATACGTTACAAATCTCTATTATAAAATTTGTAAAAAGTAAAATTCAGTTTGGAACTCACTATACCAATCATTATAAAAAATAATTATAAGAATATTAAAACCACCATTTTAATACATATCCAAGAATTACCAACAACACCAACATTCTTAATAATTTAAAATTTCATCAGCTTTTTATATATAAAATTTATATTAAAATTGAATTCTCGGTAAAATTTTGGCCTGCCATATCGAATATATTCATATAAAAAAGAAATAGGAATACGCAGACCGTGTACTACCAGCTATACCAAATGGAGCGCAAACATGTAGCGAGTCTATCGCCACCGTACCACAGTAATCAGGATTTTACACATATCATAGATTTATATTTAATTTTATAATTATTCAATTATGAAAAATATATTAATTAATAATAAATTATATTGGTTAGTATATAGTTATCAGACAGAATCTAATTTAATTAAGTCTAATACATTTTTTTTAACTTGAATGCTTTACAGCGTCACGCCTTTTATCGCATGGCAGGGTAAAAATAAGAAAATAAAAAATAATAATAATAGTTCAAGACATTGTGTATTGTCTGTATCTGGGGATTGGCAATTTGCCTTGTTACCAGAGCGAGGCGAAATGCAAAAAAAATATTCTCTCAAATAGGAGTCGAACCCACTACCGTTGCGTTCACAGTCAGACGTTGTGCTGCTGTGCCACGGCAGTCTTGTTTAACTAGAAATAATAGGATTTATAGATTACAGATGCCTTAGTGGATACAGACAATTATTGAAAATTGATAATTAACTTAGTCTTCCTATAGCTAGCGTATGAAATAATCCATCGAGCTCGATATTCAGCTCTTTTCTACCAAGCGTGGCCAGCCACTTTCAATATTTTTCCATATTTTAGTTCAATATAATTATTATAATTATGAGCACCAGTCGTGGCGCAGAGGTACAAACGTGCAAATGTGAAATCTACAGGTTAAGGATTCGATTTCCATCGAGTAAATGACCTATTGAGTATTTTTATTTTCCTCGCTCTGGTCACACAATGCCTCCAGAATTCGTACTTGATAGTAACATAAATAACATAATAACAGTATAAAAACTTAGCTTTAATGTATACATTAATTTATATATATATATATACATTTAGAGTCGTGCCTAAGGGAATGAAGCCTTTGGCTGCATTCGGTCAATGTTATTTTTACCCTGTAACGTCCACATTTATTATGTAAATACATAAGTGTTAGAATGTGTACTTTACAAGTCGTATCTAATGGGACCATTTGTTAAATATACCTAAATAATGTTCATATGCCATGTCAAATGTTGTTATACATTAAGTAAAGTTATAGCAACATAAGGTTGGAGCACATTTAGCATATAAGTGTAGTAATAGTAATATAAGGTAAGGAGTGAAACAAATTGATATGGGAGTGAAAGTAGGTAACTTGAATGTGAATTGCCTGCTGTACGCAGATGATGCAGTGCTCATTGCATCATTGCATCACCAGAATGCTAGTTGCAGGCATTAGTGACCACTCTAAAAGAAACCACTCTTCTTTTTTGTCTTATTCGCATTCTTGGTATTCTTGGTAATGAAGTGGTATATTTGGGGAGTATGTTCAATGGAGATGGAAGGCACGAGATGGATGTGGAAAGGCGTATTGCTGTCGATAACAGAATTAACGGAGCATTGGTGAGACGAAACGTCAGCACAGCGCGTTGGACCGTACACAATGCATTGTTGGTATCGACCCTGTTATACGGTAGCGAAATTGTGTGGGTATTAAAGTAGAAGAATGAAAGAAAGATGAATGCCGTGTAAATGCAATCTTAAGAGATAAATGCAATCTTAGCTGATCAAATCCGCAATGAAGAGATACACAGAATGGCAGGTACTAGCGAGGATGTCACGATGAGAATGAAGAAGGGCATGCTCAGCTGGTTTGGGCACGTCGAACGAAGGAGTAATGAAAGAATGGCAAAAAAGATTTATGAAGGAAAAGTGAGTGGTAAGAGAGGTAGGGGGGACCTCGGTTGACCTTCGGAAACATAGTATCAAAGATACTGGAGGAAGGTCGCGTAAAAAGCATGAGGACACCCCGGAGGGCATGTATGCAGAGGTTAATGACAGTGGACGAGGCGAAAGAAGTATGTAAAGACCGTACCGTTTGGCGCTCCATTCTCTCTGACTACCCCGCTAGGGATAAAGTGTGAAGTTAAGTTAACAGTAATATATGAATATATTTACGTGACATGAGCATAGGAATGTTGCCACCCCAAAACAGTCTGATAAAGTAAGTTAAGCTTGAAAACATAGAAAATAGAAACAATCATACAAAAAAAATGTGCAAAACTAAAATCCCTTGATTTTAGTTTCGCACATTTTGCCCCCCGGAAAATATCTCTAGATACGCCCATGGAAATAGGTATATATAGGTTTTCGGTCAAAAAAACGTTTAACCAGCAACTATTTTTAGCTTAAAACATTATCACGATTGAACCCAGTATCTACAAATTTATATATAAATTTAGATAAACCGGTTTCAATCTAGGTGATGTTTTAAAATTAAAATTTAATTATAAATAACATAATAATATAATAATAACATTTACAATAAAATCACAAATCGTGATAAATCTTCAGAATCAAAATATTTTTTTATTCAATGCTTTCTACGCTAGATAAAATGTTAAGATGACATGATCCGCAAATGCAGAACAGCTGCTCCACTATTGATATGTTACTACAGTATTTGCACTTTGTCTTTTTACGTTTTAGTATTATTCACCATATGTCTTGTATATAGCAGCCGAGATAAAGGGAACTTAGTGTTAAGACACTCCGTTCTCCGCACACCATTCAAGATAATGAGTGTTAAGTGAGGAGAATGAGGAGAATAATTAAATCTTCCTAATTGGAATCTAACCCAAAACCACAGCCTTAACAGTCAGACAATGTGCCGTTGGGCCACACCGGCTTCAAATATTTACTTACTATTAAAGAATTATTTCATCAGCAACAAAATATTTTTTATAGTATCCTCATACTAATATAATAAATGTAAAAGTTTGCGAAGATCGATGTTTGTTCCACTCATACTACTCATACTCATACTAACTACATAACTATTTTTTGTTTTTGATTTTGATAAAACTTTACAGTAATATAGCTTATATGTATGAGTACATTAGAATAATACATAGGCTACAATTTATGTGAAAATGTTATATTATAAAAAATAAATAAATCAGCTTCACGCTGTATCCCGCACACAGCAGGGTAAGCAGAGGAAACCTAGTATTAAGACACACCGTTCTCCACTTTCCGCCGAGTTCTGGAGGCATTGCATGTTGAGTGGCGGAACTCAACGCCGCACTTTGCCTCGACACCAGAGCTAAGAAATGAAAATATAAATGTAAGTAAATATTTTATCTCCTCGAGTGGGGATTGAACCCACAACCAGACGATTTAACAGTCACACTTTGTGCCCCTGCGCTATGACTGGCCTCAAGAATGTTATATTATTTGGCGATATTATAAATTTTAACCGAGGAAGCCGTGTTTGGGTCGCTATTTCATAACAGCTTCTGTGAAATGCAAGATGAAAAGCAAAAGTAAAAAATTATGCAGATGCAAGAATAAAAAAATGTTTTTTAATTTTAGTCTTATTCCACACTTCTTCGTTCTAAATAAATAATTAAAAAACTGTTTCTTGATTTATTTTATCAGTGGTTTAATTCCATTCCCCCTTATGATAAAAATCTAGGTAAAACAAAATAGTAGCGTTGGGTGTTCTTAATAAAAAATACTAAATTTATCAGAAAATGAATAAATATGGGGTGACTTACACCTGTACATAGGTCTTTTTACACCAAATGGAGCGGGAGATGTGTAAAGATAAATAATATATTAATTTGTGAAATGTTAATCTACACAGAAAATATAGACATTAAATCGGTATCAACATCACACTCATATCACATTGCCTATCACGTCGGTCGAAGTCGGTGAATATTTTGTATGATTATTTTGTATAATGATGACCTATAAATGTTGACATATTTTATTGTTATTATTTTTTTATTGTTTAATATAAACTAAGCAAAGGCAAGTATTTTGACTGTCTAGTAAATAAGACTGCAAATTATATCTAATAAAGTATTTATTAATCTATAACCCAAAACAATAACTTTTTGGAGAACATGTCAAAATTTGAACGTAGCGGGATTTAAACCCGCGCCTCTTGAAAGCCGTCCAAGCGCTCTGACCAACTAAGCCATACGTTCTCATCGGGCTACGTCTAAATTCTTATATGCTTGTTGCAACTTATTTTTGTTGCTAACATCTTTGTATTTCTAAAATCTCCCATTTTTACAAATTTCCGCCGCCCAAAGATAACTCCTTAGAATTATCATTTAGCGATAGAGAAAATGCTATTTATTCAATATGCAAAGAAAAATATTATACTTTCCAGAAAACACATAAAAATTTTAACATAACAATTACTTTTAAAATATTTGTTTGTTTGTTGGTTTGGTCGTTTGTGCACGCTAATCTCAAAAATAATTTAACCAATTTAAATGCAGTTTTCACTATTGTATTTTGGTAGACTTTCCTTATTACTTGGTGTTTGTTTTACTTCAATCGGTTTATAAATAAAAAAGATATATAACTTTAAAATATACCTGTATCCATATCGTGATTAGAACTTCGTTATTTTTCATTCTTTGTTATTTTCCAGTGCGTTATAAATATGGGCAAAAAATATTGAGTTATCAAAGATGTCGCTAAAGATACTAAGAGAAAAACAAAAATTATATTAGCTTCAATAATTTTTATATGTTTAGTATCAAACCTGAATCAAAGTAAAATAAAATCCCAAGTCCATTTAAACTAAAACATGACTTAAATGATCTTTTCTTCCCATAAAATCTTTTTATCACTTTCTTTTATAGTTTCGAATTAACATCCTTACAAAACTTACTCTAGGATAATTACGAAAACTTTTATTTTATATCTTAGTTGGAGAAGTCGAGTGCTCGACGCGTACATCTTAGAGAGCTGACCCTAAAGTCCAGAGGGTCATATCGTTGTGAAGTTTCGGAGGAAGCTCCTTCCTTCCACTCGGCACAGGCGGAAACTTTTATGGAAATTTATTGTGGGTAATTTTATTGTTTTATTACATAGATTTTTTTAATTTCATATTTTGTTGATGGAATTTTGTTGTTACCGCTTCTATTATTAATTTGGAGGTTATCTATTTTATATTTTTACGAATTCTAGTAATTTTTTTTTCAGCTTTACAGCCTACTCTACTATCTGCGGGATACAGCATCCCGCAGATAGTAAAGCAGACAGAAGGGACCTTGTGTTAAGAGAATTTTCTAGGCATTGAGTGTTGAGTGGCGGAACTCAACGCCACGTTTTTGTTTTGGCTCAGAGCGAAGAAATGAAAATATTATTATAATAAATAATAAAATTTCTTCACCCAGGTGGGAATCGAACTAACAACTGTCGCGTTACAATCATACGCTTGTGCGCCTTCGCCACAACGACGGCCTTTAAGTTATATGTTAATACCTATATATTTCTATGTAGATATTATTAGCTACTTTCGTACATATACTCTGGCTTTACCATGCCAATATTTATCTAATAATAACAGTATGTAGTATACTATGCCATATTTAAAATGTCTCCATTTTATAAAAAAAATCTATATTATCTTAATACTAAGTTCCCTTTGCCTACCTTGCTACATGCCGGATACAACGTTAGCTTCACGTTATATTCATATAAATAAAAGAATGCACCTTAAAACACAAAATAAAATTAAAAATACCATCTTGACAAGTAAATTTAATAGTTATCATAATTTACTTTCAGATTTCCCACGTGAGAGCCCACGTATAGTCGGTCACGAACGACCTTACGAAGTTCTGGAGCCACTCGATGTTAACTGCTCTTCTGCTAAAGCATTTCCCGCGCCGGATTTACAATGGCACATAAATGGGGAAAAGGTTGTTAGAATTTATGAGTATATTCTTTTATGAGATTTAGAATATTGGAGTTTATATTATGTGCTCAAATTATTTAGATTTGCTTGGGTTTTAATTATGTTATAAATATAGAAGCCATCGTGCGCAGTGGATCGTCGTTTATCTGTAAACTCACTCGGGTTTGATTGTGTTTGAATTATTTCCCCGTTATGGTAGTGTTCAATTTTGTCCAATTTGGGAGTTGAGCCAGTCAACTCTGAGGCGAAAGGCGGAAAAGGTGGTGTGAGGGCAAAGCGCAGCGTTTAGTTCAGCTACTCAACATGCAATATCTCCAGAATTAGATGGGAAATGGGGAACGGAATTGTCTTAATGAAAACGGAGTCTTAAGTTCAGGTTCCCAAGTTCCATCTGCCTACCTTGCTATGTACGAGATTCAGCGTGAAGCCAAAAAAAATAATAAAAAAACTTTACATGAACATATCCCATCAAACCCAAGCCTCCTCAGAAAATATCTCTAGATACGCCTATGATTATGATAATTCCCTCGATTGGGAGTTGAACCTACAACATCGTGTTGCCGCCCCACTGTGCCATGATGGTACTAATATCATAATATTAAATATATTTACCTATTTATAACATATATATTTTCTTAAAGGTTACAGAGCCATCGTGGCTAGTGCCATTTGACGCGGTACACGCTTCCAATGGTTTACTGATATCTGCTCTTGGGTTACGGGCCCCTACGATGAAGCATATGAGAATCCGTTGTGTAGCCATTATAGGAACTCACAGACGAGAACAAACTGTTTTAATAGGTAATTTTAAATATGCATAGCAGATATTTACTTTTAATTTAGTTTATAGTATTTTTTCGAGTAACTTAATGATTAATAATAATACATTAAAATACTACAATTTTTTTTCAGCTTTACGATATATACCGCACACATTTCGTTCCCCACTTTCCGTCTAATTTTCGAGACATTGAGTGTTGAGTGGCGGAACTAAATATGAAGATATTAATAACGAATAATTCATTTTCCCGAGTAAAAATTGAACCCACACCCGTCGCGTTTACAGTCACATACTTGTGCCCTTGCACCACAATGGCCTCAGTTATAATAGTATAATCTATACATTTAAAAAACTTATAAATGATCGCTGTCTGTACATGGAAGATATAAAAAAAAAACTATTATTTATTAACATAATAAATCCCAAAATATTTTTTTTATTATTTTTATTTGTTTGTTTGTGCATATGTTGCACGCTAATCTTAGAAACAACTTAACCAATTTTAAAGTAGTTTTTAGTTTTTCACTATTATATCGCAAACTTTAATATAATTTAGTGTATTGTACACTAGTGACCCGATCGCAGCTTCGCCCGCGAATTCTCGAAAGCATTCGTGTTTTTATACATATTATATAATGTATGTGTGTAGTGTACTTATAAAGACTATTAATATGAAAGTTTAGTACCTTGGGTTATATTAACGTAAATTCTATCAGAACTTTAGATTCTTTTAAAAATAAAAAAAGTATATCTTAAGACACTTTACACTTCCGTTCCCCACTTTCCGGAAGAAAGAATTAAGTACAATCCTGGAGGCATTGCGTTTCGAGTGGCGAACTCAACGTCACACTTTGCCTTGTTACCAGAGCAAGGAAATGAAAATTAAAAATTAAATATTTATTTATTTATAGAACCATTGCACCATGACTTGCCTCTACATGTATTAGTCTTCTTCTTCCTCTTGGCATTAATCCCAGCATTTGTTGCCAGGGCTTACTTAAAACTTCCTTGACACGCCTAATGGAGCCGAGGATACTGGCGTATATCGAGAATACTCTTGCCATCCCCAGCTTGAAGCGAACCGAAAGCAGCCTCGGGTTGTTCACGGTGCATTCTACCGCAAATAGGTCTTGTCATTACGGTTTCGTTTGGTCTCAGTCACACAAATAACATTCAGGTTTCGGTTATCCACCACAACTAATAGTAATTCATCCGTCTTCTGTTCTATCCATCCTCTGTCATTCCACGTACCTATTTGTGGCTCCGTCCTCCACTTCCCACTGTTCCGGACATAGCGTGTTGGGTGGCGGTTCCCACTATCGCATGTCGTGTGAAATTATAGTTGTTTTATTTATTGATACGATATGTGCAAAAAAATATCGATGTTAGATGACATTGATGTCTTTCTTTCGATTTTTATCGAACATCGATGCTTTAGCTTCGATGATTTTCTAACATCCCTAACTGGTGCGCGTCGCCTTGGGGTGGATGCTCTATTAGTGCGCATTTGTAAGGTACACGTGACGGATAGAGCGTTGCAGCGCTCAAAAGGTCTGGTAGAGATCGCTGTGGGCAAGCTTACCAACGTGGACCTACCGCTATGTTTATTTTGTTTTTTTTTTATTTAATTATATATTTATCTTGATTAGGAGTAAAACCAAAATTATTGAAAATGAACAACATTAACAATAACGCGATAAATTTAAATTAAATATATTAAAATGGTTATTGTGGCTTAATCTTTGAAGACTTTTTAAAGGACAATGTTTTTGTAGAACATTGCTTTTATGTATCTTATAAAGTTGCGCCAGTGCACCACATGTAAGCGTTCAGAAAGCCCATTTTTGACTACCTTTATGTAAACAATGAAATTTCAAAAAAAAAAAAGTAGGTTACGATTATACTAAGAGCCTCAAGTACCTATGTATATAATTTCATCACAATCGGTTCAGCTGTTTGGCCACGATGGAATTTTCAAAATCGGTTTAATAGTTTTTATGTTAATTCATTACAAATAAACATACATACAAATCTTTCCTCTTTTTATAATAAGTAAGTATAGAAGTATAGACATCAATCGATTCATAAACAAAAAAGATTTCTACCTTTTTTGTTTATGAATCGATTGATTTCTATGCTCTCTCCTTATGATATTGTTCTCGATATCATAAAAAGAGAGCCAATAGTAGAACAGTACGGCCAGACCTTCGTTATTTTATAAGCCTGAAAGTGTCTGGGTGGTGGTTGCTTTGGCAGTTATTAGATAACTAAAATGCAAAATAGTATCTACTAACTTTCGTTAAATTATAAAGCTCAATTTAACTTAATATGTACTTAATATTTTTTATTAGTTTTGTTTATATTAACGTATTTTTTAAGCCGTGGCGCAAATGCACAAGCGTGCGACTGTAAGCGCGACGGGTTATGGGTTCGATCCCCACTCAAGAAGATGAAATATTTAATATTTTCATTTCGTTGGTCTGGTAACGAAGCAAAAAACGGCCTTGAGTTCTGTCACTCAACATGCTCCATATGGTCCACAATTCGACAGAAAGTGGAGAACGGAAGTGTCTTAATGTGAACGGAGTGCCTTAACACTCCTATGTCTCCTTCGCCTATCCTGCTTTGAGCGGGATTCAGCGTGAGACAAAAAAATGTAATTGTTTTTTCTCTTACAGAAACTAAATCTACAAGTTGGCGAATAGCGGCGAACTTCAATTTTATAATATTATTTAGCTGTATGAATAAAGCACTACAAATGATGTCGTGATGAATTCACTATATTAGAATAGTTATTGTAAATAAAGTACTCTTATAATTAATATAATTGCTTTTATTGTTTATTTCCCAATATTTTATATTTATTACTCAATATGGTGAAATCAAAATTATAATCATGAATAAAATAAATCAAACCAGCTTCACACTGTATCCCGCACACAGCAGGGTAGGCAGAGGGAACCTAGTGTTGAGTTCACCACTTTCTGCCGAATTCTCTAGGCATTGCGTGTTGAGTGGCAAAACTCAACGCCGCGCTTAGCCTCGACACCAGAGCGAAGAACTGGAAATATAAATTTAAATAAATATTTCATCTCCTCGAGTGGGGATCGAACCCACAACCAATCGGTTTTACAGCCACACTTTGTGCCACGACACTGCCACTGCGCCACGACTGGCCTCTAATATCTGGTAATCATGAATACATTGCAAATAAATTTTGTTTATTTTTAAACATTTTTAAAGTGTTATTCCACACTTAGGAAAGAAAAATACTTATTTAGAAAACGTATAAAAAATTGAACGCAGCGGGACTCGAACCCGCGCCTCCTGGAAACCGACCAGGTCTGTTTCCAGGTCCCTGGTCGGTTTCCAGGAGGCGCGGGTTCGAGTCCCGCTGCGTTCAAATTTTTATACGTTTTCTAAATAAGTATTTTAAATTTTGTTTAACCAAATAATTTTCGTAATTTTTAGAAAATGCAATATTTCTAAGTATTTAATTGATATTTTGTGCTATGGTATCATAAATAAAAGCTATTTTCATTTTATTTTATTATGGTGATGTAATAATTACTGATATAAATTTTCTTAACCTGACCAAGGAAATACGTATGCTATTGAACCTATAATACCCCGCGTGCTATTAGGAACACTCGATTTGAGTCTCATAGAGGAGGGAAAAGAAACTATTAAATCATTCAGGTCCCCGATCAGGATTGAACCCACTTTACACCACTGCCCCTTAAATAAAAAAAAACAATCTTTAACATATTGTTTTCATCAAATATTTACAATTGTCATTTGTTTGTTTCAATTTCTGGGAAGAGATAAATTAAAAAGGAATTTGTATACATTCACTTTTATTAAATCTTATGTATCAATAGAGAAGAGGACAATTAAAACTACACAAAATAAAAAAAAATAGAAAAATAATTTTGTCTTCTAAAATGATAAAACTATCATAAATCACTATGGAAAGTTCATCAGATTTTTTTAACATCATAAATAGGAATTCAATAAAAAAAATACATTTGAAATATTTTTTCTTTGGAATTTCACAATAATTATCAACTGAGACTAAAATAATCTTGAAACTCTGTAAATGTGTATAATTAACAAAATAATTAAAATATGTTATGAACGCTATTACTTATATTTTTATTACAACAAATGGCATGAATTATTTTTAGAATAACTGTATATTCAATTCATTTATCTAAGTTTATTGATCGACATAACATTAATATATTTGAAATAGAAATAAAATATCTCTTTACATACTTTTTAGAAACATAAAAATTTTCAGTGCAATTTTAACCCGCGCTCTTGGAAATCAATCTTTTGCTTAAAAACTGCTATGCAAGAGGCACAGGTCCCACTACCTTAAAATTTTTGTTTCTAAAAAAGTATATATCTTTACTAAGTGTGGAATAACACTTCACAAAATATCTCTTTACATAATTATAACAAACATTACAATCTCTAAGTCAAGACTTAAACTTCAGCCGTTAGTTAGTATACATTACGGTATTCTAAACTAGTGCTTATCATGTTATATAAATGTGAAAAGCAAGAAAAGTAATGGTTATGCAAGTATTTATTTCACAAAGAAAAATTACAATTATTATAATAAGCTCTCACAAAAATATAGGCACTGTGCTTCTATCTGCTTAAAATTATACATAAAATTAACCCTCTTGACCGAAATCTTCCATGAATTTCTTCAATTTAATCATATCATCGTCATTGACAGTTGGTTTGGATGTAGCTAAAGATCTGAGCATGTCGGACATAGTAACTGGTGGTTCACCAAGCTTGTCGCTTGGAACATCCATCCAAGTCATCTCCATGGCTCCAGGATCTCCAGGAGAACAAGGTGTCAAGAGATCATTCACTATTGTATTTGGATCTATGGGGCTTGGACCAGATACTTTTTTGAAATGAGTTGCAGATTGAACTTTACGGACTGGCTGCATTAATGCATCTCGAACTACAATGCTTATATCAGCTCCTGAGTATCCATCGGTTTTAGATGCTAACACCTTCATATCTTGTTCAGTCAATTGGTGCCTTGTGTTGCCAAGATGCAATTTGAACATGTCTAATCTAGCATGTTCTTCAGGTAAGGTGATGTAAATACGTTTTTCGAAACGACGCCGAATAGCTGCATCTAAAACCCACGGAATGTTGGTGGCGCCTAGTACTAAAATACCATCCATGTCATTGCCAACCCCTTGCATTTGAACTAGAAACTCTGTCTTGATTCTCCGAGCTGATTCAGATTCATTATCCGAACGAGATGAACACAAAGAATCTATTTCATCAATAAATATGATACTTGGTTTGTGTTGACGAGCCAATTCAAATAAATTCTTCACAAGTTTCTCAGATTCACCAAGCCATTTAGATACAAGATCTGATGATGATACAGAGAAAAATGTTGAATTGTTAGCTTCTGTTGCTACTGCTTTAGCTAAATATGATTTACCAGTACCAGGAGGGCCAAATAAAAGTATACCCTTCCAGGGAATTCGCTTTCCTGTAAACAAATGTGGAAATTTAATGGGAAGAATTACAGCTTCCTTTAAGGCTTCTTTAGCAGCTTCAAGTCCAGCTACATCACTCCATTTAACATGTGGTTTTTCAACAACAATTGCTCCTTCAAGCTTGCCCTGTAATTTTTTCTTTTCTGGATCATCAGAATCACTATCGCTATCACTTTTCTTATCTTCACTTTTGGAATTTGATTCCCCATCTTTCACAGGTTTTTTCTTCTTATCCTTCTTAAGATATTCCTTGAGTTTCTCTGCCCTGTCTAAATATTGTAAGCATTTTGCTCTGATACTCTCTTTTGCTCTTTCACCTTGTGCTTCATATTTCACTGCATGCAAAAAATATTCCACTCCATGTTCGTATAGTCTTAATGCTTCTTCATAATTCTTATTTTTGTCTTCTTCGGTAGCTTTTGTGACAAGATCAATGGCCTTTTGTAAGGTATTAGATGAAGCCATTTTGATGCTTTACACCTACAACATAAGTATATAAAAAAATCATTTATGGGTTTAAATTAAATGTATTATATATTTCTTAGATGTTATAAGTTACTAAATTGAATTGAAATTGAAATCACAAAATAATTATGAAATTAAATTATGATATGGCATTTTGTTGAGGTATACAAAAATGAGCGAGAAACAAGTACTAAGCAATAAATAAACACAATTTTGTGTGTTTAATGAATATTTGACATTTTTCCTGTGTGTGATAAAATATATTCACATAGTATGACAAATCGACCTACAATGATATGGTGAAGTGTTATTTAAATAAAATACATATCTGCACTTTTAACATTCTTACTTACCATTCGCAAATATAGTGGAAAATAAATAAAAAAAGTTATATTTTAACTACAATTCCATAAAAATTAGTCGTTTCAGTTTACTCATTCAATGTTTTTTATAAACCAATTATGACAACATCAGCAATGTTGCTTGTTGCCAATTAAAATAATCTACTAATGAATTACATAAAGTAAATCTACGATATTAAAGAAAATTAATCTACTTATATGTTTATTTTGTACATAAAACTTGTATTTAACATAAAAGCTACAATTACAAAATTACTACAGCAAATTGGGACAAGTTATAAGTTTCGTTACAATAATGTTTTAATAATCTGTGTTCAGAAAAAACATCAGCTGTAAAACATTGATGTCTTTGAATTTGAAATTTACCGGGTTTTTATAAATTTTAAAATTGCTTTGAAATACTATGTTTATAAATTATATTAAATTTTTTATTTATTATTAGTCTGCAGTGTAATATTTTTTTCGGGTGGTTATATTATGCATTTATAACAAGAATAAATATTCTGCCAGTAAGAGAGAAGTCAAAGAAAAGATAAGACATTAAAAAACTAATCAGTCAGGTGTAAGTTATGACTAATCTTAAGAATTATCTTCTTTACCAGATTTTTTTGACCCCCACTCTATCTTGCATATAGCAGAGTAGGTACAGTGAACCTAGTATTAAGATACTCCATTTCCATTAAGATATTTCCATTCCCTACATTCAACCAAATTTTTAAGGCATAGCATAGTTGAATAGGGAGCTCAACTTTGTCTCATTACTAGAATAGGAGAAGTTAAAATAAAAAATATATAACCAATTTATAATTTTATTGTAGTCAGTTATTATGATTTATAAATTAAGATGTTAGCTACCCATTGTTTCTTTATATAATTTTAATTTGCCAACATATTTTTTAACTTGTTCTTTAGGATACGGCTTAAGTGCCAAACATGTTGGAATATTTTCTGGTTGTTCTACCCATAATTTATGATCTATAGAATTTTCTTGTAATTTCTGTGCTATTTTCTTTAATGTTTCTTCATTTGGTACCTGAAGCAGAAAAGTCCAGTTTCAATATTATGCAAAAATTGTGTTTGTAGGTTTGTATATATGATTTAATTAGTAGTTTTTCAATTTTATACTATATCTTATATACAGAAAGGTAAACAGAAAAAACCTATTGTTATATTGTATAACCATGCTTACTAAGAGAGGAGAAATGAAAACAAATGGGGATCAAACCCACAACCAACAAGTTTAAAGTCACATGCTCTCCTACTGGACTCCAATATCCTCTATATTATAAATAAAATTGCTATAGGTACTTACTTCTAACACTACTTTATGCATATTGTCTAAATCATTTAAATATTGTATTGTATGTTCATCTTCTCTAAAGATATGTAACACTGCTGTAGATGCATGACAGGCTTGAGCAACTAAAGAACCAATGGACCATCCTAGTTCTTTAAGTAAATCGCTCCTTAGGAGCACATATTGCACTATTGAGTTGGACATTGTAATAATATTAAAGAGAAAATACACAAGGTACAATTATTCTCAACTATAGCTTGTTTTAATTTTCCTTTTCAAGATAATATATTTTAATTGTTGTTGTTGTTCTTTACATATTTCAATAAACTTATTATTGTAACCTATTTACTTGATCAGCTGTCAAGAGTCAAGATATACATAACATAAGCAGATGTTTAATGTCAGTGTCATAGTGACATGAAAACTATTGCCACTGTACCATGTTCCTTCATTTTAATGCAAATTTATAACAATATCTGTGTTTTTTTTAAAGAAAGTGAAATTTATTATTTTACAACTAAAAAAGAAATATATATTTTCTGGCGTTATTCATTTTCTTATTTGATACATTTTAGTGTTTGCATCATCTCTTATATAAAAAATTGTACATTTAAAATTATATTTATAAATATACGTATTTAAACAGTTTTATTGCAGTAAAATTTGAGTTCTGCCCCTCAACACGCAATGCCTCCAGAATTCGGCAGAAAGTGGGGAACGGAGTGTCTTAACACTAGGTTCCCGCATACCTCGTATGCGTATACTACGTACTACGTATACCCCGCTGTGTGCGGGATATAGCGTGAAGCTGATTTATTGCAGTAAAATAATCGTTGAATAGGTGTAGAAATCTCATTTTTTTAAATTTACCATTATAACACAAAATATAATAATTTTGCACCTTATCAGAAGGATATATAGTTATGGTGGGAATGATATATAGTCATGGTTAATACTATACTCTAAATTATATACTGACCGACATTACGGGACATAATATAACTCGTCACATATATACGAACAGCGCATGTTCGTGTCGCTACTAGCGACTCTAGTTTGTGATTTATAACAATGTTATGGTTAGGTTTCTGCGCTTTTTCCCATACGCAACTGAATTCGACACATGTTCATTTTAGACATGTTCATGGAGATATGTTCTCTTTTTTTGAACAATGCATGTTAAGACCTAGATCTAGATCTATAAAACTAGAGAGTAACTGTAGCAGTTACTATCTAGTTTTTATAGGTTTACACACTGCAAAGAAATGTTACGGAATGTTTCACTGGTCTTGAGAATAGGATTTACTTTCTTGTTAGACTTAAATACAGTTTTAATGGAAGCTTCTCTTAAGATGTTGCTAACCCTGTCTGTAACCCTCTTTACTTATGGTAGAAATATCGGTTTTCATTCTACTGGGTTTCTTATGATGACGCTGGAGGGGAGCAGGCGACTTGTTCTGATGAAGGGCATTCTTCACTTATATTCAAAGCTCGTTCCCTAGGTATTTAGCGCCGCAGATATGGTGGGCTCTTTGAAATAAAAATTGTGAATGTCAATGATATAAAAATGTGTAGGATGGTGGTGAGATTCATTATTAGTATTTGAACGTGGTTTCTTTGTTAGCTAGCTTAAGATCTTTTAACCCACAAACAAAATGGTTATGTATTCCATACCTCGGCTTATCGATTTGGCTAACTGTTGAAGATACAGTCAGTTTAGTCTTATTGTGTATTTTCGGCAACCCATACAATTTAATAATAATAATAATAATACTTTATTGCACATGAAAAAATACACAATTTACATAAAAGAAAGGGACATGTAGGTACTTATGTAGGTACATATGTAGGTACTTAAATTAGCATGTGCAATGGCGGCCTTATCACTACAAGTGATCTCTTACAGGCAACCATTAAGAGTGCAGGACTTTATGCAAGAGAATAAAGTCAGGCGCAAAAAGTATTACTTAATATAGTAAAAAAAAACAAAATAATNTCAAACTTTCGCAATCCAAAGATAAATCGGATTACGACATTCTGCATCCGTTCAAGTTTATTTAGTAGTTGTTGAGATAAATCTAAGTAACACGAGTCAGCATAATCAAGTATAGGGAGAAGAAGAGTTTGAGCCAATGAGATTTTAGTCTTTAATGGTAGTAGGTTCTTCCATCTTCTCAAACTTCTTATAGCACAGAAGATCTTACGGCTGAGCTCGGCAATTTGAGGCGACCAGGAAAATGTGCTGTCCATTCTGACTCCCAAGTTCTTAACACTATCACTAAGCTCTAAGCAAACATTATCAAAAAGGATTTGAGGGAGATTTGATTTTATTTTAAATAGCTGCTTAGAATGCCCAAACATACATACATTAGATTTACTTGGGTTAATAGATAGTCCGAACGATTTACTCCAAGAACTAATTAAGTGTAAATTGGAATTAATGTCATCTATCGCTCTGGATATGTCATTAGCAGGTACTGTTTTATAAATTTGTAAATCGTCGGCGTAAAGATGATATGATGTCGATATATGTGGAGTGAGCGTGTTAATAAAAATGGAGAAGAGTAAGGGAGACAGCACACCCCCTTGCGGAACGCCAGCGCCTAATTGACATTGAGAAGTATGCTTCCCGTCAAGCTTAATGCTCTGAGTGCGGCCGTGAAGATATGAGCAAAACCATTCAGCAGCTATTGGAGAAATGTTAATGGACCTTAGAATGGCTAAAAGGATGTCGAAATCAACTGTATTGAACGCATTAGAAAAATCTAATAACGCATAATTTAGGACGTTTTATACAACTAGTTACGAGGGATTTAATGTCAAGGATTTTTGTGTTTTTTGAAATTGTATATTTTACGTTTCTATCATTCTTCTTCTGCAACATCTACGTTTCGCTGCCGTATATCAGCGTCGGTCATCAGTATTGCATTGTGTACCCAAACGCGCAACTATTCTGTAATTTCATGGTCTCATAAATGCATCTAAGGCACCGTTATTTCTGTTACCGGCAGCAATACGCCTGTGCGTCTTTTCTTCATTTCTTTCAAATGCAAGAACAGGCTCTGGTCCTTCTTTGAGAGAGGATTATCTTTGAGAGGGAGATTTTCACTCGCATGTCACTTTGTGTCACTACTTGAAGACAGCTATCTAAATACAAATTGAACAACCAATCTGACATGGTGCAACCCTATTCAATACGTGCGACGTACTTTTCTTTCTTACGCACAGGCTGATATCTATAAATATACTTTAAAACAAGGGTTCGCTTATATTGTACTGTCTCCCAAAATTTTAGACCCATGTCAAACACCTTTCTTCTTCCTTCCTTCCTTCTTGGCTTAGGGCCAAAAATTATCTTAATTTAAATTACCTTAATTACCTTTTTGGCCTAGGGCCAAAAATTTCCCGTGATCCTTTCAGGTCCACAGCCTCCCTGGACCTGCCATAGCACCCTTTCGAATGTCTCCTTCCCGTAAGTATAAATTTTACTATACAAGTTATTGAAATTAATAACCCTCTAGTATTGCGTCTGTTAACCTCTGCCTTTATACAAAGGCGTGATGCCTGCACTTTGCTTCTGACTGATAATCGTCCGGGACCTCCCCTGTTATCCAGCGTAAGTTGCACAAAAATCAGAACAAGTCCAAGAAGCGTGGCCGTATCTCCATCTGCTCCCACTGCTTCCTAGATTTTAATCTTCGTATGATATTGTCAACTTCTAATATTGTCATTTCGCCATCTGCAATATCAAAACTAGGCATATCTGTTAATGAAGGCAGAGGTGTCATCGTATACATACATCTGCTTGTATATTCTGTTCACCGCTGTAAAACGTTTGGCAAATGAGTAAACAACCTTGGCAATCACTAAAATTTCGTCAGAAATGGTTAGTATTTTCTCGGAGGTTGCTCGATAACATTTTATTACTTTCTTTCTCGGAACTTTCTCGCTTTATCTTTATCAGTACTTTCATTTGGTGCTTTTGTAGTTTATTCTTTTTGTTTTTTAAAAATATTTATCTGAGGCCTTATGATTCTAACTTGCTTTCTTCTTTTTCTTTGCAGTGTCTTTCACTTATTTCTGTTACTTTCTTGTTACTGCTTTCCTCATATAATTCTTAAATATAATGGCAGAGCATACTTCAATATTTTCAGAGGTACCTAATATTTTGAAAGCACTTGAAATAAGTGCTCTTTCATCGATGGATTCCAGCTTCTTATGCGATAATACGACTCCAAGTTTGGACCTCTCATGCGGCTGCCTCGAAATGAAAACGGACCCCTTATTCCAGGAATGGATAAATATTGGTCTTTTCCCAGGACAGCATCCTAACCTTAAATATACTGATTCGCTAGGAATAAGTCAATAATTCTTTTCACGGTGAGAATGTAGAAGAACGCGCGAACGGATCTGTGATGAAGGAATAGCAAAAGGATTTATATAGGAAAAGTGAGCGGTAACAAAGATAGGGGCAGACCTCGGTCGATCTTTGAAACCACAGCATAAAAGGTACTAGAGGAAAGTCACGTAAAAAGCATGAGGACGCTCCAGAGGACATGTATGAAAAGTTAATGACAGTGGACGAGATGAAAGAGGTATTTAGAGACAGTAGCATTTGGCGCTCCCTTATCTCTGACTAGTAATACAGCGGTCTTCCCACTAGTAATACAGCGTGAAGCTAAATAAGTACTTAATTTCAATTCTTTATATGTATATCATTGTTGGTACCACAACATCATTCTACACTACTTGTTATTGTCCGTATCAACACATTTTTTATGAATTCCATTTTTTTTTAAATAAGAGTAGTTCATAGATGCCACTTCAATAAACGTGTATTATAATGTCCAAGCTTATATCTCACAACATAATTTCAGCTTTATACGCTGGTTTTAAAAAAGACATAATTTTTGGTTTTAAATAACAATTTTAGGAATACTGCATTCTCAATTTTCGTTTGACAGTAACTTGAGATGTCTGTCAATTTTCAACGACGAATGTTTGACATTTCGAAATTTATGTTGAGAACATAGATTGTGCCGCCGAAATAACCAAAAAACATATTTATTTACTATTCAATATTAACGAAAACTCAAACAAAATACTATGGCGTCTGGTTTAGAGAATTATATCAACCAAACAGTATCAGTTATAACATCAGATGGTCGAAATTTCATTGGAACGTTAAAGGGATTTGATCAAACAATAAATATTATTTTAGATGAATCCCATGAAAGGGTGTTTTCTTCATCAACGGGAGTAGCGCAAGTTGTGCTCGGCCTTCACATAATTCGTGGTGATAACATAGCTATTGTAGGCCAAATAGATGAATCTATAGATAGCAGATTAGATCTCGGTAATATAAGGGCTGAACCTTTGGGACCTATTGTACATTGATTAGTTAAGTGTTAATATTAGTAATAAAATTGTTTTTTTACCACTTGTCATAATTTATTTTTAGCCTTATCATAAGTTTAGTTTAGTTTAGTTAAGACTTACTGTACTTAATATTTTCTTGCGCTAATCTCAAGAACTACTAATTGTATTATGAAGTACCTCTCTAGAATGTGTCAAGTTTCATATAAAACTTATTTATCTATCTACATTTGATCATAGGGGCAAAGTTGTAGGTAAAAACTAGTTTATAATAAAACAACTATGTCAGTATTTACAACAGTGTATATTTACAAATTTTCTTTAATACATGTGTGTCTAATATCAAAATTTATTTTAATACATATTTAAATTAAATTATCACAAGCGTCAATTCATTATTTCAAAATAGTTTATTACATCGATACTAAAATTTTGGGTAAATAATGGACAAATACATTTTTTTAGTTGTAGTGTTTTCAAAAACATGAAAAGTTTAAATATAAATATTGTCACTATTGGCTTTACACCTCTACTACAGTAGTATTTAGAGTACTAAATACTTTAATCCTAATATAAAGTTGAACTATTAAATAATAAATGATTGTTCTACTACTTACATATAAAATAAACAGTTTCATAGTAATTGTACTCTTAACTGGATTATTTGATGTAATATAAATCTGATTAAACAGTACATAGCAAGTTTTTATGTAGTTAAGTTACAATGAGGAAGTTTATATATAATTTCTATATATAAAATAAACAAGAATAAGTAAAATGAAAGCATACTAAAAAAAGTCTCCAATATAACTGTAAAAAAGAAATAATAAAAACATATTGGACATTGAAGTTTGATTCATAAATATAAATTTATTTTCACCATCACCAATATTTTGACCATGAAAATGCAGTTCATAGTGGTTATTTTCGAAATATCTTGCCTTATTAATACAACCCACTATTGAGTATCGATTGCATGTTATGAGTCATATTTTGTTTGTATAGGACACTAGAATAGTGATATAATAATAAAAATTATAATTATAAAATAGTGATATAATAATAAAATATAATAAAAATTTTGTTGTCCATAATCATTGCATAATGGGAAGGTGATGTGNATATGTATATATATATATATATATATATAACTATTACTACTTCAATAATTTATAAGTACATCTCAGATCAGAATTTATAATTTTAATATAATTTGAATTAAATATAAAAATAATTAAATTACCTCATTAAACATTTTTAAAAGGTAAATTTCAAAGAATCCAAAAGAATAATGACATAACAAAACTTTTACTTCAAATCCTGTATTTATTTAAAAAAAAAAATGAACTAATGAGTTCAGAATATTGTATGCAAATAAGCACTTTAGTAACAGAACAATTAAAAAATTCACAACCATAAGAATAAATGGTTACCAAAAAAAGAGAACAAAAAAATATGTCATTAATAAAGCCTCCATAAGTATATGATACATATTTTCCTCAATATTTATTATAAATTTACTCTTTACGCTACATGGAACTATATTTGCTATTGCTTGTCTGTCCCAAAACAACTATGTCTTGATGCCTGTAACAATTACAAGCTAATTAATAAAAAAAAAAATGCTTAAGATTTTTCTTTCTTTTAAAGCAGTATTTAAAAATGCATGTTTTCAATTCAATATAGAAATATTATTTGGTAACAATATGAGTAAATATAAAAAAACAATAAGATAGTAATTGAACTAAAAATCTAAATTAAAAAACATAATTTTATACCGAAATATAATAATACCTATAAAATAGGCAAAAGTAATTTGAAGATTCAGGTTTAATCACTTTTTATTATCTTAAGATCTACTCCGTGTCTGAAATTAAATAAAAAATGTTATAAACATGCACAAACTACAGAAAAAAAAAAACAAAATAAAAAGAATAAAGCAATAAGAACATGCAAGTTTAGTATATATTATTTCTGTGCATATTTGTATCTGAACATAATGTTCAGATTTTTTTATTTTCGAAATATCTTGCCTTATTTTGTTTGATGGCAGAAACACACTACTGAATAACCAAACAAACAAATATCATGCAACACACACTATATTTTTATGATGATAATTGATAACGGTTGTAATGTGACACGACACTGTGTGTATTACACAAACACACATTTTAAAATGTGACTAAAAAAGCGCAATGAAACCTCTATATCTTAGTTGAGTCAAATCTGTTTATAAGCCTCGGGTTGTAGGCTCAAAACCTCATCATAAAATATTAATAAAATTTGACATTTACCTGAATCTGTGCCTAATATTAATAATATGTGATACAAAAACATTACACTGAAACAACAAAACTAAAACCAAACTAAATACAATCATACAATAAAAATTAAAGATATCAATAAAAAAAATACCTTTGCATTTTCTCCTTATATTTTTGTGTGTTATACTTTTGGAAGAACTGCTTGCCGTATTCGAATGTAGCAATCATGATGGCGCAGGCCGGCGCCACTTTAAATATTCGAGGTAATAAACCAGTAAATAATCCTTTTACACCATGATTTTTATATATTGTCTTTGCTATGTCTTTCATGTTAGATGCCCTTTGATGACCTTTGCCATCTAAAATTAGTTTGGTTTGTCAAATATAAATTTTATTATATTTAATATCTTAATAACATTTAGCAGGAAATAACATTAGGAACATTTAGGTAAGAAAAGAGAGCCTATTATTAACACAATTCAAGCGCCATTGATCATTGAAAGGCGAAACTCAATGCCGCACATTGTCTAGTAAGAGTATGGAAGTAAAAATATTTTTCCCCCTGAGTGGGGAATGAATCCACAATCTATATGTTGACAGTCACGTGCCCCAATGCAACACTATGGCCTCACACGTCCATAGCAAGATATCCTAATTTAGTAAAAACTATATTTTTTCACGATGTATCACGCACATAACATTAGGCAGAGGGAAATTGGGAACATTGTATTAATTCACTTCAATACCCATTAAGGCACTTCCGTTCCCCACTTTATGCTGAATCTTATGTTTTGCGTGTTTAGCGCAGGACCTCAAAGCTGCGCTTTACGTCATTAGCAGAGTGAGGAAATTAAAATATGAAATATTTAATTTGCCCGAGTGGGAATCGAATCGACAACCAACGCGTTTACAGTCAAACGCTTGTGCCCTTGTGCTACTATTTGTGCTCCGTAAAATTAAGAACTGATAATAGCTAAATAATACCTGTATATATTTCCTTTTCACCTAATTCAATTTGTTGATGTGTTTTAACAACATCAAATGGTAATGTAATGAATGCTGCAACCTAAAAATAACAAACAGGTTTTTTTATTTTTTCTGATAAAACAGACATTAACTATTTTTATATAATATTTAATTTATAAAATTAAAAAAAATATATTAAATATAAAACATATGTTTCCACAATAAATTGCTGTGGATATATGTTTGTTGTGTTTCAACTAAGCATGCCTTTTAGTTTATACAATTCCAATTATCAAAATTCAAAATTTAAAGTTTATATTTTAATTTGTTTGTTATAAGACACAGAGTAATTTAGAACTGAAATAACTTACACTGCCAGCAACTGATCCACAGAAAAAGTTAAATATAAATGAATTCTTTTCTGAATCTGGTTTGTTAAATACTCTCTTTGTAGATTCAAACATTGTCCAATATATACCTTTAAATGAAATATAATTTTAATCTGTGGCTATTAAAGCATTATAACTAAATATAATAAAATGCTAAAACAATAAAAAAAATATTATATAGCAGCACTACTTTCCTTATTTAAAATTTATTAAATAAATAAATAAATCAGCTGTATCCCGCACACTGCAAGGTAGGCAGAGGGAACCTAGTGTTAAGACACTCCATTCCCCACTTTCTGCCGAATTTTGGAGGCATTGCGTGTAGAGTGGCAGAACTCAACGCCGCGCTTATCTTCGACACCAGAGCGAAGAAATGGAAATATAAATTTAAGTAAATATTTCATCTCCTTGAGAGGGGATCAAACTCATAACCAGTGGGTTTTACAGTCACACTTTGTGCCCCTGCGCCACGACTGGTCTCAATTTATTACTAGTTACATATTCACAATGATTTATTTGAACATAAATAATATCACTTAATAAAACAATATAACATAAATATAATAATAAATAACATTTTAAATGTTAAATACAATGTGATAAACTAATATTATGGTTGTTTATTAGATTAACAACAACAACAATCTCAATTCTTTTTGTTTGCTTCACTCTTTATCTTACATATAGCAATAGCAGAGCTTAGTGATAAAACACACTATTCTCCGCTTTTCGCCCAAATGAGACCAATATTAACTGTTTTATTTATTTATATATATTGTAGTGTTTGTGTTGGTCAGTTTTACTGTGCACTCTAAATTACACCAAAGGTCAGTTTTGAGGGCCACATAAGGTCCCACATTACCACCAGTGTGACCTAAACTGAGATGAGAAGGAAGAAGCCATTTCCAAAAATGCTGCAGGAAGAGATACTTTTACCAAAGAAGGGAAATGAAAAAACTCATTCAACAAAGTGGCAATCAAACCCACAATCATCACATTTTCAGTCAGAAACTATTTCACTACATTTCCATATTAATATTATTACATATTTTTAGCTTCAACCTGTATCCCATTGAATAACAAGATAAGCAACTCGAATCTAGTATTAAGACACTCCGTTCCCCACTTTCTATTCAAATGTTGAACAAAAAACACTGTGTATTGAGTGCCGAAATATGACATGCTTTTTTTATTAATTGAAATAGTTTATCTCACCTGAAAATGGTACATCTCTTAATAATGTAGATCCTAAACCCCGAAACAAGCCTCTGTAACCTTCATATTTTAAAACCTTACGTAATGCTGAGCTGATTTCTGTAATACAAAGTTATTAGTTTTTTACATGTATTCAAAGTAATATATTTTTTGCATGCTGTATCTTGCGCATAGCCAGATGGGCAGAGGGAATTTAGAAATTAAGAGTCTCCTCACTTTCTGATCTCAATTTTCAAGACATTGCATGTTAAGTTGTGGAACTCAACGCTGCATTTTATTTTATTACCAAAATGAAGAAATAAAAATAATTGATTCTCCTGAGTAGGAATCATTCTCAATTTTTTACTGATTAAATATTTTTAAGGAGCTGTGTAGAATTGTACTCAGTCTATCTGATAATCCTTAATTTATAAAAAGTTGATTTGTTTATATTTATATATATATATAATTATTTTAATAGTGTAGTTGCTAAGTATTATACTTGACAGAATCCAAAACTATCCATCTGTTTTTTTTTGTGTATAAGGTGGTTAGGTGTATTATTAAACTTCAATGAACACTTACCCAAATAAGTCAGCTTTTTAGATTGCATTTTAGTTCTAATTAATTCTAAAGGACTGAACAGTGTAACAGCAGTTATTCTTGCACTAGCTCCAGCTATCATAGGGACCCACATAGGTTGATTCACTGTCAAATGATATATAAAATAAAGTATTTAGTTTTATAAATTAAAATTATAAAAGGAAATATATTATCTTGCTTTACAGGTATAAATCCATATTTTGATATCCATTTTGATTATTTTATATAAGACAGCACCAATGAATAAATAATTTGCATACTTACTATTACCAGTCACATTGTTATAAATGGTTTTCATTCTATATCTAAGTTGTTCATATGAAACAAAATATATTACAGTGCATGGAAGAGCAAGAACAAGTGTAGGGCTTAAACCTGACCACAAAGCTGGTACTCCCTCTATTTTTGCTATTTTATAAAAAGCATCCTGAAATATATAACATATTAACATGTATGTATCATAAATGGTTCTCTTTTAGAAACTATTTACTCTTTTACAAAGCCATACTATTTTTATATCCTTTTACATAGCCATCCAAAAAATGTATCTTACTATTGTTCCGTTAAAATGGACTCTTCTTGGTATCCATGCAGTTTCACCACAGGGACATAAGTGTTCCATTAAACCATTACAATACAAATAACATTTATTTGATAATAAAGCTTTTTGTTGTGCTTGTAATCTTATTTTTACTACATCTAATGGTGTCACTGTGAAACAAATTGAATATTTGTTATTAAAGATTTTGTAAAATGCTTTTAAATCTGTCCTGTGATTACAAAACACCAGTAAAACTTACTAAATAGAGAGGTTATTAGTGCACCGGAACATGCCGATGCCATTTGTTGGAAAGGTGTTATTCGAAACTGAGGGTCGTCTTCTCGAATCATAGCATTAAAACAATACTTTTATCCTAACCTGAAGAAATTCTATAATAAGTATATTCCAATATACTATATATTTCAATAATACTGATCATATGTTCATATGTTTCTGTCATATGTCAAATGTTTAAAAATAAATACGTTCGGGATTGTGGGAGCTTAAATATAGCAATTTCTTATTTGAATATATTTCACATATACATATATGTTCATTAAGAAGAAACTAGAAACTAAAATATTTTTTTAAAAGTTGGATGTTTATTTTTAAAAATGCAAAAAAATATTTAATTGTTTCTTTTTTGTTACTCTCTTAAACAAAAATAATTAATTAAATAATTTATATTAAAATTTAAATCGCCTCGTAAATGACAAGTCTCAAGGGATAGAAAGTTATATATAAAAAATAAATTCTTATGTTGGTAGTACAAAGGAAAAAGGATTTCATCAATCGGTTGCGCTTTGTCTATGGTCGTACCGCCTACTCAAGCCCCAACCACACGACAGCCAGTCAAATATATACAGACTGGATATCTCACGTTAGTGGTACACATGGAGGACGAAATAATATTTTAAAAATAAGTTTTTGTATAGTGAATAGTTTCACGGGATTAGTTATATTGTAGATGAAAAATATTTTTTGAAATGTTTTCGAGTATTCCCAGGTCGTTGATGTAAGTAGCTTTTCGTTTATTTTTGGAGTTTACATAACGTGACACCTGTGTTTTATTCAATTTGTAAAGAAATTCTAGGTTGTTGTCGTTGTAGAACTGTAGCAAATCACGTTGTTTGATATTATCAAAGATTTATATTTAAAATTAAAAATTTTTGTAAAATTTTTCATATACAAAAAGGATAATTCGTTGCCGATATTAATACAATTTTTTACTATCTTTAATTTCTAAATTCATGTGTAAAAACTACAATATTTTCTATACTATAGTATACTTTAGTAAACTTTTGTTTAATTTCGTTGCCGCAGTATATTTCGTACAGCATTAGAAAAAAATGATTTGTCGGTGTCGGCTATTGATCTCATCTTATAGTAATGATATCACGGTTCTTGGAAAATTGACTCATTCGCCCATCATTAATACAAAATTCATTCAAATGTCTGAAGATATTAATAATAAAATAACTATTAATTAAAAAAAAATGTATTTAAAAAATTATAATTTATATATCATTTGGTTCGATATAAAAGTATGACGTAAACATATAATTTACAGTTCATGTATAAATTATGTTTCATTCATGACAATAGTTTAAAGATGACTATAAAAAGTAAATGTAGCTAAAAAAATACAATGTGACTATAGCTTTAATGTTTTTAAATATTAAAGCTATAGTCACATTTTAAAAGAAGAAAAACAGGAGGGAAAACTTATAAGTATCTCATAGTTCTCGTCTTAGATAGATTTAATAATATTATTAGTTTTTCATTTACGTTTTATTGTAGTAGGTAAGTATTTAAATGAAAATGTTTCCAATTTTCATACATATGTACCTAGTAGTGACCTAATTTTGGATTGACCCACTTCTAACACCTTCGTAATGTCACCGACATAATGTTATACAAATGTGTTATAATTAGTTACCAAATAACTGAAATTATTCTTTTATTATATTTGGTAATAGAAGAGACATAAAAATGCCTTTTTTACTTATCTTATATTTCGTAATATTATCATATTTGAAATAGAAATAAGAGAATTATCCTTAAAGATCTACCTACTGCAAAGAATATTTGACTATGGGTGTAGGAATACGTGGGGTCGGGTGGTCCGTGCCCATCCCAGAATAGTATCGCACAAATTTTAGTAACAAAAAATTAGCCCCGAAAAAAAAAAACGTTTACACGAACCTATCTGTTCAAAGCTGAAGTCCAGGCCTCAAATGGCATTTATCTCTAAGTATGCCGCATTTAACACTACATCACTAACTAATATTTTTTTTAAAACATGCACACCTATATTGTACGTAAATATCGTTAGTTGCACGATGTCATCCATAAAACGCAACGACCATACAAAAACTAAACATTTTTTAATTAGTTAATATGAATAATATTATTTTGCCCTGAACACTTAGTTACGGAAACATTAATTACTCTTATATTATGTGAGGCCAGTCGTGGCGCTGGGGCACAAGCGTGTGACTGTAAACGCGACAGGTTGTGGATTCGATTCCCACTCGAGGAAATGAAATATATTCAATATTTAATTTTCATTTATTTGCTTTGATGTCGAGGCAAAGCGCGCCACTCATTTCCGCCTAGCAATGCCTCCGGAATTTGGCGGAAAGTGGGGAGCGGAGTGTCTTAACACTAGGCCCCCCTGCCTAACTTGCTAGTTACTTCGGAATACAGTGTGAAAATGAAAAATTATGTATTGCGTTATGGCGTTCATTGGGCTTACGTAGCTACGGTCATCTGACAGAATATAAATTATTAAGGTATTATATAAATGAACATAGAACTAGAATTCATATTGATATTTTTTTTCTATTAAATTTTACAAAAATACGTTTAATTTTTCGTTGTATATGCCTACAGTAAATTGAGGAAAAACCATTGAGGTAAAACTTGCTATCTAACTTCCTATAGATTCTCGTTTATATCTTTGATATGATTATAAGGAAAACTTCTATTACTATGTGAGAATTCACATTAGTTGTTTCGTTAAGTTAATATTTTATTAAATTGTTCTACTAATATTTTGAAATTACCCAAGTACGTCAATTATGTCACAAAGTGAATCGCTGTGCACGGCTGGTGGAATTGAGTCAAGCTAGGTTGCGGAAAATTTTGCGAATTTCTTGTGAAAATTTTCCAAAATTTTCTGTTCTGACCGCACGTGCTGAGTTAGGTTGGTCAAGGTTCAATTTGTGCGCGTGAACTTCAAAACGTTCCACAGCTTAACTCTGTGATACACATTTTGACCATTTACTCAAAAACTACAATTACAATTATCACCAAAGTACTTCGCTGGGATCACTGTGTCGTAAACAATATTCCTCCAAAGTTTCAGAGCAATTATGTACGTGATAATACTAAATAAAAACTAGCACTAAATAAAAATTGTGCTAAATCCTGGACGGAGACTTACTGACTTTAATTCTACTTTCTGCTTAAGAGAGAATTATCGTTTTGAGGGGCGGGCGAATCGGTGAAATATATAACTTAAATTTGGACAGGGTTGTAGGTTCGATTCCCACACGAGTAAATGAAATATTTATTATTTTCGCTACCTCGCTTTAAAAAAAAATAGATATAAACTCTTGAATTATATTAGGATTTTTCAACGAAGCTTACAATTAACGTCATAACCAAACTTAAATAGTAATCAAATCCCGGTCCCCTCGCCGCACTAGTTTATTATTTTTCTCTATTTTATTCATTGGTAAATCCATTATCTCGTATAAATTATAAGGTTTTTTATATTAAAAAAAATTAGAAATATTTTGATTATTGGATTCCTGCCCAATATTTTTCTAACTACGAGCTATTAAAAAGGTTCTAGAGAAGTAGATATAGCGGAGATTGTTGACGCAAAAAATTCGAACAACGCTAACTGTACTAAAAACGTATTGAATGACGTAACCGCAAATTCCGGATTAAGAAGAGACAAAGCTGTTTATTTGTAAATAATTTTATTTATCTGCTGTTGTAGCAGTATTTTCTTCTAATGTCATATTAAATTTATTATTTAAGAATGTTTTAATGCAAGTAATATATCGTATTTCATTTAGTTAATCGTGCATACAAGCGTGTGACTGTAAAGCGACGCTTGTGGGTTCAATTCCCACCAGGTGCAGTCACTTATTATTTATTAATATTTTCTTTTCTTCCCTCTGTTACCAAGAGAGAGAGAGAGAAAGAGAGAGAATGGAGTGTATTAACACTGTTCATTATGCCTATCCTGCTATATGCGGGGTAAAGCGTGAAGTGAAAAAAGAACAGCTATGTACCATAAGGATCTATAATTGGAACAGGCAAATTGTAAATCCTTATTTGTCGCTTAAGGAAAGGGAGTTTGGCATAGGTTTTAGTCAACGTTATTGTCATAGGCAAGGTCAAGTCTAACTCGTCTTGCTTATTTAGTATATGTTTATAACTTGATGTGAATCATTTAATTTTATGACTAATAGTAATTAACTTTAATTGAACTTATTTAATTTTCACTAAATGATGCCTCAATTTCAAGGCCGTGTATTATTTAAGCCTTCTAATGAGAATTTAGAGTACATACATACATATGTAAGTCTATTCTTACGTACTTTTAAATAATCGATAGTATTGAATTAGTAAATGGTACTGAACAAGAGTGGCGTAGACGCCCTCATAGTGTATACTAAATCAAATCAAAATCAGCTTCACACTGTATCCAGCACGCAGCAGGGTAGGCAGAGGGAACCTAGTGTTAAAACACTCCGTTCGCCACTTTCTGTCGGATTCTGCAGGCATTGCGTGTTGAGTGGCAGAACTCAACGCCGCGCTTTGCCTCGACACCAAAATGACCGAAGAAATAGAAATATACATTTAAATTTTATTTAAGTGTATAATAAACATGTTTTTAATTGAACACGAGGATTGTGGACTTGGAATTTTAACCTGCGTAACACAGCATGGCGTTGAGTTCCGCCATACAATAACTTAATAAACAAAATACGTGAAACAAAGTGATTTGTCCCTAGTAATGTTGGTTACGGTAATTACACTACCTGTTGTGGATGTGGACTGAACAATGCACAGCTATACTATGATACTAATATTATTTAACTATAAAATAAAATTCAGAGGCCAGTCGCAGCGCAGGGGCACAAAGTGTGACTGCAAAATCATGATTGTGGGTTCGATCCTCACTCGAACAGATGAAATATTTATTTCAATTTATATTATCATTTCTTTGCTTCGGTGTCGGGGCGTTGAGTTCCGCCACTCAACACGCAATGCTTCCAGAATTTGGCGGAAAGTGGGGCACGGAATGACTTAACACCAGGTTCCCTCTGCCTACCTTGCTGTGTGCGGGATACAGCCTGAAGCTGATAAAAAAAAATAAAAATAAAATTCATATATTATTGTCCTAGATGCTGTTCCACAGCGATAGGCTCGAATCGAGCTCTAGCGTTCGCATTGAGCAAATGTCCAGTGTTCCTAGACCAATGTCGGAACTACCACGAGGTGACCGGCAACATAATCTGCCCCAATATGGTGCGAGGCATCGACCACCTGAGGGACCCACGTCTTAACAAGGTAAGAAAGTGAGACGATATAACTTTTTAAATGCAATTATTTTTGTAATGAATGACATATTTATTTTGTAAATATTATGGCTTTATCCGTCTAGGTTGATAAAGCGCGGCGTTAAATTCCGCTATTCAATATGCTAAACTTGTAGATAGATAGTGAAGGATTTTAATGTAATTAGGGAAGGGTTTTAATGTAAAAAAGTAATACAATTTCATCTACTCAGAGCGTCGTAAAAATGCAATATTTTTTGACGAAAGCGAAAAAAGCATACCTAAACAGAGGTGATTCTAAGATTTTAATACCAATATTAAATTGTAAACATTATTATAAATGCGTTATATTACACAATGCATACTATCAAAACACATGGGTACACAACAATAGAATGATAAAAATAATTTTGAATGTGCTATTATTTATTATTATACAATTTTAAAAAGTACATCACTAAGTATTAAAAACAAAAAGAAATGATTATCTAAAATGCTCTGTCTTGTATATATTGTATTCTACTATTCTTGTATCTATTGTACTCTTACCATCCATTGTTTAAGGGTCTCGCGTTTACATTAGAGGAGCGTCAAGCGCTCGGCATTCACGGCCTCTTGGCGGCCAAGTTCAAAACTCAAGAGGAACAACTGGACATTTGCAGGATATCAATAGATAGATACGAGGACAATCTGAACAAATATCTTTACCTCGTCGAGTTACAGGTGACTAAACACCATAAAGGTACCATTGATTTAATGAATTTGTTTTATTTTTTTTTTCAGTTTTAATTAATTTTGTTTTTCATATTAATTTTTGTATCTGTAATGAGTGGTAAAACTAATCAGAATAGAAAAAAAACATGTTTTAAGTATGCCGTATCCATTCATTACTTTATTCTAGTTACGTAACGCGTCACATAATAAACATTCAAAAGGCATTTTTATGAAGAAGTCGTGGAATATATAGTAAATGCTAAGTCAGGTGATACAGTTATAAATAAAACTAAATTAACTTCACGTTTTATACCTAGCGGGGTAGTCAGAGAGAACGGAGCGCCAAACGCTACAGTCTCTACATACCTTTTTCGCCTTGTCCACTGTCATGAACCTCTTCATACATGCCCTCCGGGGGGTCCTCATGCTTTTTACGTGACCTTCCTCAAATATATCTAAATAATAATAAAATAATTAAGACCAGTCCTGGCGCAGCGGCACGCGGTGTGACTGTAAAACCGACTGGTTGTGGGTTCGTTCCCGACTCGAGGAGATGAAATATTTACTTAAATTGATATTTCCATTTCTTCGCTCTGGTGTCGATGTTAAGCGCGGTGTTGAACTCTGCCACTCAACACGCAATGCCTCCAGAATTCGGCAGAAAGGGAGTGTCTTAACACTAGGTTCCCTCTGCCTATCCTGTTGTGTGCGGGATACAGCGTGAAGCTGATTAATAATAAAATAAATATATCTAAACAGGTCTTATGTGTGTTCTTTTGAAGTTTACTACTACCGGTCATTCGTAGCGTGTGTGATCCAGCTATTAAACGTTTGTTGCGACCCTCCATCCGCTTTTAGATATATGCGCTATATATTTAAATGGGCAAGTTCGTTTGTTTGTGTTAAAATGATAACTATACATATAACTGGCTTTCGTGGCGCCGCCGGGGCACAAACGTGTGACTGTAACGCGATGGTTGTAGGTTCAAGTCCCACTTGGGGGAATGAATTATTTAACAACAATTATATTTTTTAATATTTCCATTTTTTTGCTCCGGTACCAAGGCAAGAAGTGGGGCATAAAGTTGAGTTTCGCCTCGAAAATTCGGCAGAAGCTGGGGAACGGAGTGTCTTAATGCTACCTAGTATTAAGATACTCCGTTCTGATGCCTCCCTCTGCCTACCTTTCTGTTGGGATAAAGCGTGAAAAAAAAAATAACTATTATATATGAAAAAATGAAGGTTTTCGAGCGTAATTGTCTTCTTTCGCTAATATGATAAACTTTTCAAGGAAATTTGAATTTTTATATTATAAATATAAAGTATCGTCTATTTTTACTTCTTATCATTGAATTTTTTCAAAACAGATTGTATAATGTGCTATTTATTTGTCGTTTAAAAGGCCAAAATATATTTAATGAAATATACATAGTAAAATAATGATTATTGCATTACAGCTGTTCAGATGCAAAATTCAACAACTTGTTTGTGTTTTATGTTTATAAAAAATATTTTATAACATACACTGTTCTTTAATATCACTCAAACGTGTTTCGTACAATGTATTTAGTGATTATATTTTAAATATAATAGTGCCCTGATTTTAATAGTAGCTTTTCAAGTAAATTTAAGTAAAATATTCGTATAATCTATTTTCATTCAACCTATAAAAATCATCAGTTGTATTGTAAACGATTTCCCAGAAGATTCCACTGAGTTTCCAACTCTCCAAGGTGCAGGTTCCAATCCCGCTGCGTTGAAATTTTCATGTTTTTTGAATAAGTATTTTTTTCTCTTAATTGTTGAATAGCCATTTTAAAACATGTTAAAAATACTATCAATATATATTTACAGATACTTGAATTTATTTATAGCGTTATTTCATTTCAGGACAGAAATGAGAAATTATTCTTCAGGCTCCTATCCGAGAATGTGGAGAAATATTTGCCAATCGTATATACACCCACCGTGGGCTTGGCGTGCCAAAGATTCGGCCTCATCTACAGGAGGCCCCGAGGTCTCTTTATCACTATCAATGATAAAGGACATATATTTAATATTCTTAAGAATTGGTGAGTTTTCGAGGATATTATTTTTTAATGTTTTATACATTTTTGCTATTGATTTTGTGTCTATAAAGGTTAACTAGTGCTAATATAATAATTGTGGCTTATGATTAATTGAATCTTAAAATTAAAGTTGAATTTATGACTAGCATTTATTGAAGTTTCAATAAACGTGAAATCACACATTTTTTTAACGGGACTTGTATTAAGGCATCAAGTGTACCGTCTGTTTATTTAAACATGACATTCAGCAGCTAATGATTTTTCCCTCTTGTAAATGTAATCTAAAAATCTGATTAGATTTTCAAGTAAAAAATTACAAAGTTATGTTTAATCGTTCTAAACATACAAATCACAATTAATAGTGACTTCTTACCGTTATCGAGACTAAATGGGGGTGTTGGTCCATCTGTAAACACGATGATTGTGGGTTTATTTCTTACTGGAGCAATTGTCGAGACTACTACTAGTCACTCCGTCCTCACGGTATGCGTGTGGTAGGCCGGAGCCGGACGTGCGCGCGGTGGTGTTCACGGACGGGGAGCGCATCCTGGGGCTGGGCGACCTGGGCGCGTACGGCATGGGCATCCCCGTGGGCAAGCTGTCGCTCTACACGGCGCTGGCCGGCATCAAGCCGCACCAGTGCCTGCCCATCACGCTCGACGTCGGCACCGACAACCAGGTGCGTGCTCCATTTAACAAGTGGAATTTATATGAGAAAAAAAGTTATTTATGAACATACTTAAAAACTTTCTATTTTGATGTTTTTACGATGATATTCATATTGCATTTAAAATAATTAAATATCCAATAATACAATATGTGAGCAGAGTAAAGAAAATAATAATTCGAGAATCGAACCCACAACCATCACCCTCTCAGGCGCTCTGTTAGGCGCCCTCTCAGTGTTCCATAACGGTGTCTCCAAACTATTATCGTTTAATTGTGAGATGTGACCGAATTCGCGTGCCAAATCATTTAATAGCTCACGTTATATGTACGCGACGTTTTCAAAGCAGAAATAAGTGAGTTTATTCAACTCGTTTTAAATATAAATAAATTTAAATTTTCCATTAACAAAAGAATTTTCTACTTAATGTTTTTTTTTTATATATTATGTTATTTTATAAAGTACTTATTAATATTTTCATTACTTCGCTCTGGTGTCAAAGCAAAGCGCGGCATTGAGTTATGCCACTCAACACGCAATGCCTCCAGAATTCGACAGAAAGTGGGTAACGGAGTGTCTTAACACTAGGTTCCCTCTGCCTACCCTGCTGAGTGCGGGATACAGCGTGGAGCTGATTTTTAAAGAAACAAGAGACATTATTTAGTTTTTCGCGCTATGTTACCGGCCAGTCGTGGCGCATCGGACACAAGTGTGTGACTGTAAACGCGACGCTGTTTTATACATTTTAATATGTTGAGTATTTGCATCTTTGTGGCACAAGTTAATTTCATATCGCTACAGTCAATATTTATTAACTTCCGGCATTGAATTTCAACCTGTAACTACCATTGTAGTATCATATTTCATCAAGTAAAATATTACAGGACTTACTGGAGGACCCGCTTTACATCGGGCTGCGTCAGAAACGAGTCAGAGGTAGAGAGTATGACGAGTTCATCGACGAGTTTATGGAAGCGTGCGTACAGAGATACGGACAGAACACTTTATTGCAAGTGAGTACTAGTTTTTATCGGTTCATTTGATTATTGGGGACACTGTTTTTTTTTAAATAAATCAGCTTCACGTTGTATCCCGCACACAGCAGGGTAGGCAGAAGGAACTTAGTGTAAGACACTCCGTTCCCCACTTTCTTCCGAATTCTGGAGGCATTGCGTATTAAGTGACAGAACTCAACACCGCGCTTTGCCTCGACAGCAGAGCAAAAAAATGGAAATATAAATTTAAGTAAATATTTCATCTCCTCGAGTGGGGATCGAACCCACAACCAGTCGGTTTTACAGTCCTACTTTGTGCCGCTGCGCCACGACTGGCCTCAATTTTTTTTTATTTCAATTATTTTTAGTATTTTTTTCTCATGTTTTCTTAAGCTTTTACATATACTTAATATAATATACATAGAATTTCGTGTCGCTATATATTATATTTTTTTATATATTTCCACTGTGTTCAGAGCGGTCAAGTGGATCTAGTGCTAAAATACTCTGTTCTTTAGTTAAAGTCCGGTTAACTTTTGCGTTATACAGTATAGGATTTGAACTAACAACCATCGCGTGTACATTTGATTAACTCCCACCTACAACACCAAACGATGGCAACAATTACATTTATTGTTATCTTTATTTTATGCGTATAATGTAATTAATCGTTATCTTCTATCTACATTACACATATAAATATAATGTATATTATAATAGAATATAGGTCAAGTGTGTTACATATAATTTGCACGCTTATAACACCTAAAAAAATCAAAATTTATGAATATGGAGTCAAGTCGTGTTGCAAGGGAGCAAAGTTTGACTGTAAACACGACAGGTTCGGTTACCATTCTGTAGTCTAGGCAGAGCGCGGCGTTGAGTTTCGCCACTCAACATTCTATGTCTCCAGATTTCGGTGGAATATGGCGAACGGAGTGTCTTAACACTATGTTCTCTCTGCCTTCCCGGCTGAGTGCTGGATAAAGCGTGACGCTAAAACACGATAATATCAATTATATCATTAAAAGGGCAGACTGTCATGACAGATTCTTATCACAATAAAAACTCTTGCTCCAGATTTAGGTTCTCATTGCCATTAAAACATACGTAATCTTTGAAAATCTTTTATTTTAAATAACGAAATATTTGACTCCACATTCACTTATAAATGAAAGACAAAAAGTAAGAGAATTCAGTTTTATAGATCTTAGAACGTCTGATATTTGACATCGGCCTTGACTTTTTGCAGTGAATTAATTGCACAAGTTTATTTAATTTACTTCCGTTAATAACCTATACCTATCGTATTAATAATGTTTTAAAAATGTATTGAGCCACTAGTAGCGCACGGGTGCAAGCGTGTGACTGACAACGCTACAGGTTGTTGGTTCGATTCCCACTTGAGGAAATTGAATATTTAAAAAAATATTTATTCGCTCTGGTGTCGTGGCAATGTGCGGCGTTGAGTTCAGCAACTCTACATGTAATGCTTCCATAAATTGCCGGAAAGTAGGGAACGGAGTGTCTTAACACTACTCCCTCTGCCTACCCTACTTGATGCGGCATATAGCAAGAATTTAAAAAAAAATATATTTTATTAAATTACTAAGTTTTTGGAAATCTTTCATTTTCTTTTCTCATATGAAATAGCTAATTACTTACAAATTTGATTACTGTTTTACATTGTAATACATTGTTTTCTTTTTTATTTAAGTCGTGTGTCGCGTGACAGTTAATATTTTAATTATTATTATTTCTCGTGAAATAGGTTTCAATGTCTAATGTACATAATATATGTTGAAACGATGTTTATTTATTTTTAAGATAGTAGATATTGTCAACAGTCTTAGCTTGATATTATTTAAATAATTTTAAAGCCAAACCAATTATATGGTGTTAATAGCCATTGATTATTTATTATGACACAGTTAAAGTGTAGATACCTATCTGGCTTGATTTATAGGTTCTATTTACATATGAGTGGGGATGAATATGTCCATTTTTGCTATTTCCTTATATAAGTTCAGGGTAGAGTCGTGGCATAGTGTCAACAAGCGTGTTACTGTAGATGCGACAGGTTCGATTACTACTCGAGGAAATTAAATATTTACTATTTTGGATTTTATGGAAAGTGGCGAACGGAGTGTCTTAACAGGATACAGCGTGAAGCTGAAAAAAAAGTTCGTCGTAGAGGTTTGCCAAATAACGTGCCATTTGTATATTACCTATACTTACACTTCAAAATATATACATATATACTTTTATTAAAAAAACAATCGGAAAATGGAAAATTGTTTCTTTATGCAATATTTTTTAGCCACGGTTATAGCCTACGTCATTCACGCGATGACGGATACAATAGGTACTAAATAGGTATTAAAATTACGTTATTTTTAACTGTACCTACTTGTTATGTTAATAATATAAAAAAATCCTGCACACAGCATGGTAGGCAGAGGGAACCTTGTGTTAAAACACTCCGTTCTCCACTTTCCGCCAAGTTCTGGAGGCATTGCGTGTTGAGTGGCGGAACTCACCAGAGCGAAGAAATGAAAATATAAATGTAAATCAATATTTCTTTTCCTCGAGTGGGGATCGAACCCACAACCAATCGATTTTACAGTCACACTTTGTGCCACTGCGCCACGACTGGCCTCTATAATAATATAGTACAGAATAATTTGTGATAATTTATATATAGTAGTTTTTATATATATTTTTACGACTTTGTATTCAATTACAGAAACGAATAATAGAAAATTGATTTCCAAAATTCCATTTTGGCTATTATCAAATGCATATTTACGATCAGTTTGTTGTATTTAATTCTATACATTATATTTGCAACGTGACGTGATATCAATGGTGGTTGTTGTGGGTTCGAAAGCAGTTTGGACAATGCCTCAAATGTCGCACAAAATTTTCTCTTCCTGCTCCAAAATATCAGGCCAAAGTGATTTCAAAATTAATAAATTAAACTAATCTAGTGCGGTTATGCTTCGTAAAATATGATTACCGGTACAAACAAAAAACGTAAGTGCTAGTCAACGACCTTTATTTAAAGACTATTTATAGACTAACGTGTATAATTATGGAGTTTAGATTTAAAGGAAAAAAAATCATCTTTTTCTATATGTACACTTTTTTATATAATATTGAGGCCAGTCGTAGCGCAGGGGCACAAAGTGTGACTTTAAAACCGACTGATTGTGGGTTCGATCCCCACTCGAGGAGATGAAATATTTACTTAAATTTATATTTCCATTTTGCTTTGCCTCGAGACCAGCGACCAGCGAAGAATCGCTCTGGTCTCGAGGCAAAGCGAGGTGTTGAGTTCGGTCACTCACCACGTAATGCCTCCAGAATTCGGCAGAAAGTGGGAAACGGAGTGTGTTAACACTAGGTTCCCTCTGCCTACCCTGCAGTGTGCGGGATACAGCGTGAAGCTGATATTATATAATCTATATTTTTATATATAATCTATATTTTGTATATATTATATATATTTTTATATATAAAACTGTCACTTTCAATCGTTTCGTATTTTGCATACAATTACGTCAAGGCAAAATGAATGCCAGATGTGACGTCTGTCGATGTAGATTAACATTGAGTTACGTTTAGATTTCTGTGAAATTTCGTTGAAATTCTCGAAAATTTTATTGCTCTTGACGTCACTCTTTACGCAATATTTTTTATGTAAGCTCTATATTATTTAATGAATGATGTTACGTTAGTTACTATGTATGTTTCCTTTTTTTTCGACAGCTTAACGGTTTAGAGTGTCAAAACACTCCGTTATCGACTTTCCGCCTGGATTCGATACCATTTGTCTTATTAGATAGGTATTATAAAAATATTTAAAAAAACCTGTTATAAGTTCATTATAATATTTTTTTGGCACGGCGTTTACAGCCAGACATCATCTCTGTGTAATTAAAACGAGAATTTTACTAATATTATAATATTATATAAGTAAATGCTTAACTTCTAGCTTGGCGCTGTATCCCCAGCGGGATAGCCAGAGAGAATGGAGCGCCAAACGCTACGGTCTCTGCATACCTCTTTCGCCTCGTCCACTTTCGCTAGTACCTATCATTCTGTGTATCTCTTCATGTTGGATTCTATGAGCTAAACTGACTCCGCATATCCTACGACGAGAACGTATCTCTACATCATTCACCTTTTTTTCATTTTTCTTCTGTGACGCGTAACAGCGTTGGTACCAGCACTGCATTGTCTACTGTCATATACGTGCGGCTGATGTTTTGCTGTATCATCAATGCAGATAAGGTACCGTTAACTCTGCTACCGCAAGGAATACGCCTTTCGTATTCCGCTTTTTACTTATTTACTTCCGCTTCGTATTTCCGTATCTACTTAACATACCTCCCATATATACCACCTCCAGTCTTCATTCATTTGTTCTAATCAACGAAATCGCTAGTATAATAAAATGTTTTCTAAATTGAAACTTATCATTATTTTTTTTACATTCATGACTATATGTATGTATTATTTCTAAGTATAGATATCTTTATCAATCTTTACTATCTTATCTTTGTAGCTTTGATTAACATAATAAGTGACGTTGATTAGCGCATTTTTATCTACGCTTTTGTTTTATCTTCATAATATATCTGTTTCTCGATTTTTTATGTCATTCAGGACGTATGCTATTCACGTTACTGATACTTATATGCCTGATTTTCTTGAATGAATTGACTTTAACGGTACGGAATAAATCATTTTGTAAGAAGGTTTCGTTTGCCGTTTTTATCCTATTAGAAAATGCTATAATTAGTAGTTCCTAGTGGTATACTGAAATACTAGTAGGTACAGTGGCATCCATATTTAGGTAACATCTTTAAGGATATTATTTTCACGTTTTCATAATTTTTTTACTATGTGAAATATTTATTTATTTCTCATGATGTTAAAAAGGCTACTTCAATAAAATTTTATAAGTAAATATGACAATTCAATGTTTGCAGTGTCTGTTTGCTCATTAAATAAACACTTTGTGTGTATACATTCAACTGTAGCTATATAATAAAATAATAAAACTAGCGGCTCGCCAGCGGCTTCGCCCGCTTAAACTACATTATTTATTATTGATTTAATTAGCAGAATTGATTGACAACTAAAATTATTTCTAATATGATTTTTTATTACTTTAATCTCTATATATAAATATAATAAAACAGTAAAAATATTTTGTCTGTACATTTAGTAATTTTGACTGAAATGGATAGAGGGACACTTAAAAAGGTAGAAAAGGAAATAAAGGAAAGGAATAGTAGAAAGCAATTTTTTTTAATTTCTTGTCTGTCTGTCTACCTGTATGTATGACCACGTACATCTCCGAAAGTACTGAACCGATTTACTTAAAACTTTCACCGTTTTGTTTTAACTCAACAATTAAAGTTTGGTTCATCAAAATCGGTTCATTAAAAAAAAAGTTATCGTCATTTGAATTAACTCAAGGCATTAGTTTGCCTGCAAATGTTATATAGCAATCGCGCTGGTAAGATTCTTGGCCAAAGAATGACATTTGTAACGCCTTGGCTATATGACTGTTAATAAAAACATATATTTTTGAAGCACTATTATACAATATTTTATACAATAAAGTAAACAAAATTGAATTGTTACCTTCATAAATCATAACGGTGAAAGTTTTAAGTAAACCAGTTCAGTACATGCATAGAAAAATATGACAATACATATCGACAGACGACAGATAAGAAATTCAAAAAAAATATTTTTGATTTCTATTATTCTTTTTAAGTGTCCCTATATCCATTTCAGTCAAAATTACTAAATGTACAGGCAAAATATTTTTACTTTCTTATTATATATAGAGATTACCGTCAAATTAAACTAACTTATATATACTGTCCGAGATAAAGCCCAAGTTTGAGGCCAGTCGTGGCGCAGCGACACAAAGTATGACTGTAAAACCGACTGGTTGTGGGTTCGCTCCCCACTCGAGGAGATGAAATATTTACTTAAATTTATATTTCCATTTTTTCGCTCTGATGTCGAGGCAAAGCCTGGCGTTGAGTTATGCCACTCAACACGCAATGCCTCTAGAATTCGGCAGAAAGTGGGGAACGGAGTGTCTTAACACTAGGTTCCCTCTGCCCACCCTGCTGTGTGCGGGATACAGCGTGAAGCTGATTTATTTTATTTGATTTATTTAAACTAAGTTAACTGCATCGAATAACGGTAATTTTAAGCAATTTGTCGTTTGACTAAATTACTTATAATGAGAGGAAAGGACCGAGATGCAAGAAGACTGAACCAGTTTTCTTTAAATTAGATTGGTTGATATTGAATTATATTTTTCGTTTAAATTTTGTTGATAAATAGTTACGTATCGTAGCAGTCTAAAAATATACATGTATGAATAAAACGTTATCGTAGCGCAGTTTAGAAGTTATTGTCTGTGCCCGCGATTGTAGTGGGTTCGATTTCAACTTACAGATTTGTTTATATTAGTTCGTGTTTCGGCCTAGGAAAACAAAGCGTTCTTTTGTGCTTCGGTTTCCACTATCTAAAGCGCAATGTCTCTTAACATAAGAAAAGCCAAACGAACACTACTTTATATTAGTCTTTTATTAGCCTACTATTACATAAAATTAATATTCAATTTGCTTCCGGGGTGACAAATTTTAAAAATGTAATGACTTATCATAAATTGGTCTCGGGCCGAACCGTAGAGATAAAATATATTATGATAAACCTTCTAGTGATATAACATTTGAATATTCATAAATATGTTGAAATCTATATTTATATGTATGTATTCTATATTAATAAAATATTTCGAATAATGGCAACTCTTGCTTACGGCGGTTATTTTCCAGGCAACCGTGTGTTAGTGTGGAGAAAATAATAATCTTTAATTTTATATATAATTAATTAAAAAAATACATGAATGCAAATTATTAACATTAAGTGACCTGTTTAAACCAAGCAACCCTGGGCTTGCGGTAGACTGAGAGCTGACAACCATTGTTTTTTCCAATTCCTTATGCGATTTTCTTTCAAATGATGTGCGATTCACATAAAAAACATATGAGTGCAATTTTCTCCAAAAAACACATTACGAAAAAAAATAATTAAAGGTGATTGCGGCAGAATTCTTCTAGACAACCCTAGTGTAATCTATTCGACTATATCATGCATCATTCTTAAGTATAAGTTTCATTAGAAAAACAGATACCTGCAGATTTCAGCAATGGGATCTTAGGCCATTGTTGGATTTCAATGTTAGTTATTTTCATTTCATCACGGTAAAAGTAGGTTTTGGTATACATTTTCTTATAGTATGCATCTTTTGACTTTGACTTTGTTTATATACTGTCTTATTAAGATATACAACAGTCGGCTACGTCGCAATTTTTGTATGGTAACTAAAGCCCGAGATATTTGCAAAAAAAATGTGATTGGTCACTCTTTAATGCGTTTTTTTAAATTGTTACTTATGTGACAAAATTATAATTATATTAAAATTTAATATAAAAATTTGACCGTACCAGAATGTGAACCGTGTTGTTTCGACTTCTGGATATCTTCCAAGCGATCTAGCCAATTAAGCTAGACATTCATCGCGTAAAATTGTTATAATTCCTAGTGCTTGTATAATATTTAAAATAAAATCAGCTCCACGCTGTATCCCGCACACAGCGGGGTAGGCAGAGGGAACCTAGTGTTAAGACTCTCCGTTCTCCACTTTCCGCCGAGTTCTGGAGGCATTGCGTGTTGAGTGGCGGAACTTAGCGCCGCACTTTCCCTCGACACCAGAGCGAAGAAATGAAAATATAAATGTAAATAAATATTTCACTTCCTCGAGTGGGGGTCCAATCCACAACCAGTCGATTTTACAGACACACTTTGCGCCTGTGCGCCACGACTGGCCACAAATAGCCACAATATTTTAAAATAAAACGTAAATAAATTAGCTTCACGCTGTATCCCGCACACAGCAGGGTTGGCAGAGGGAACCTAGTGTTAAGACACTTTGTCCCCTTCTTTAACCCGAATTTTAGAGGTATTGCGTGTTGAGCGGCTTAATGCCGCGCTTTACACCAGACGACGGAGACATGGAAAATTTGGCGGAAAGTGGGGAACGGAGTGTCTTAACACTGGTTTCCCTCTGCCTAACCTGCTATGTGCGGGATACAGCGTGAAGCTGACTAAAAAAATATAATGGAAAATATGTATAAAATTTTGTTTTGTTCATTTAATCACTCATTGATTAATAATATATCTTTAGTAGTATTATTAATCAATATTAACTGGTTCTGCGTGACTATTTTTGATAAGATTACGTTGATCTGTAAGTTAATGTAAAATGTGATTGCTAAAATCACATTTTTTATCAATAATCGTATGATTGAATTGTTTTAGCACTTTTAACATATATTTTTTTACATATATACTATATAAATTATTTAATTATTTTTCGTTTATAACACTTTCAATCAAAATGTGTAATAGAATATTTTTTTATTTAGTTTTACGCTGTATTTTGTATATAAGATAGGCAGAGGGAAGCTATAAGTGATAAGACACTCCGTTCCCTACTTTCCGTTGAATTTTAAAAACATTGTCCGTTGAATGGCAGAAATCTGCGCCGTCCTTCGTCTTGTTACCAGTACAAGGTAATGAAAATATTATAAAATTTATTCTCTCTAGTGAGAATCGCAATACACATCTGTCGCGTTTATATGTCATATTAGGCATAATTCAGATAGACAGTTGTCAAATTCTGAATTAATGAATGAAGATATGTTACTTATATTTTTATATGTAATTGTTTATATTGATAAAATAAAATAAATCAGCTTCACGCTGTATTCCGCACACAGCATGGTAAACAGAGGGAACCTGGTGTTAAGGCACTCCGTTTCCGTTTTCTGCCGAATTCTGGAGACATTGCAAGTTGAGTGGCAGAACTCAACGCCGCGCTTAACCTCGACACCAGAGCGAAGAAATGGAAAAATATAAATTTAAGTAAATATTTCATCTCCTCGAGTGGGGATCGAACCCACAACCAGTCGATTTACAGCCACACTTTGTGCCCCTGCGCCACGACTGGCCTCGTTTATATTGATAAATATACATAATAATAATTTTATTTCACAGTTCGAAGACTTCGCCCTAGGAAACGCGGGTCGTTTGCTAGCGAAGTATAGGAACAAGTATTGTACATTCAACGACGACATTCAAGGTACCGCCAGCGTGGCAGTCGCGGGTTTAATGGCGGCCGTAAGAGTTACAAAGAGAAAATTGAGTGAAAATATCTATTTGTTCTTGGGTGCCGGTTCGGTAAGTTAATATTCTTTTGTTTATTTATTCTCTTCATAACATTTTAATAATACGAGTACTTACTTAACTTCATGCTTTATCCTTAGAGGGGTAGTCAGAGAAAACGGAGCGCCAAACGCTACGATTTATACACACCTCTTTCGCCGCGTCCACTGTCATCAACCTCTTCATACATGCCCTCCGGGCCTATTATTAAATTAATTTCTCTATTATAACAGCTAGGATGTATATATTCATATAATAAGATATATAGAACTTAATGTAATTTTTGTACAAATACTATAATGGTTCTATGATTATATATGTATATTGTTATTCATTATGATCTTCATTATTATATGATTTCATTATTAGTACAATTAATATATGGCAACATTTATATATGTATATATACAAATAATTATCTTAAATCATAACAATACAACGCCATAGATGGAATGCACTTCTCTATCTTATCGCAAATCCTTTATTTTATAACATAGTATAATTTAGTTTAAATATATATATACTTTGTATTTACATAGTTTACTATATTATAATATATTATATACAAGTCGCGAAGCCTTCGTGGTGCAGGGGCAAAAGCGGTCGTGGGTTTTATTCCAACTTGGGAGAATGAATATTTCCATTTCCTCGGTTTGGTAACGAGGCAAAGCGCTGCGTTGAGTTCTACCACTCAACACGCAGTGCCTCAAGAATTCGGTGGAAAGCTGAAATTGGACCTGCGCCTACCTTACTATGAGCGGGATACAATGTAAAACTAAAAAAAAAGTAAATAAGAAATAAAACAAAATGGCTCCAATGGAAAACGATTTTTTACTCTCAAATCAAGGGTTATTTGATTTGTTTTCCTTAAACTTATATAGAAATTTATTGTGTTATATAATAATATTTATTATCTAAACAAGGAATTACCGTTACGTAATTTAAAAGGAAAATTACAATAATTTCAATATAATTAATTTCGGTTGGCAATTTTTTGACAATTTGATTACTGTTGTAAATGTAAGGAGGAAGTTAAAAATATATGTAAAATTAGATACATATTTTATAACACGATTGAATAAACAAGTTTTAATTATAGTTAACAATTTTTATCGATTTCAAAAATAAAAGAAAAATGATAAATACTTATAAATATAGTTAAATAATTATAGACAAATTGGACTTTTACCTGTCTAAATAACAGTGCGAGGCTGTGAACAGAGACTAATCCATCGTTTCATTTAAACGACACAAGAAATTATTAAAATTTCAAGATAAACATTTGGCTTTGAAATAAAAAAGATCTTTGATAAATCACGCTATTCGTTGATATTTAAGATGTTTTAGTTTTCAAAATAATTTATGTTTTTTATATACAGGGTGGATGCGGCAGCGCTCCATTTACTGAAACTGCATATAGGGTAAAATATTTCAAACACAAAGCAAAAGAAATTAATCAAGGTACCTCAACAGTTTAGACGTAGGATTTTTTTTTCATTTCACGATTTTTATCCAAGCCTTTATTTCGTGTGACGCACACATACACGTACTA
>JAAIXJ010000419.1:91621-195262 GCA_013403705.1 Heliconius hermathena | reverse complement strand
TATTCGTCACAGGGTCATTTTTTCTGAAATACACAGATATACTCTTGCTTGTCTTTTTTCTTCGTTTAATAAAACTTATAACTCTTATTAGTATTTTTTATATATATTATTCACATAATTTACGTTAATAAATTTAAACATATATGTACTCTACAAATATATATTCTAAAGTAATTAAATGTTGTGCTACAATGAGCAGTTCATTGGATTTTTTCTTTAAAAAAAAGGTAAACCTAACCATAGACAAACTTTAACTAAGAATTCAGTGATTCGATTATTGAAGAATCCAGAGAGTCCAGAGATTTAGAAATTTTAGGATTGGCATTCTTGAACGCTGGCGTCTAGAAACTGGCAAGTGGCAGTAGCACGTCCAAAAAGTATAAACTACAATAGATGACTTTATATTAACGACTTCTGCCGATTTGTTGGCGTGTGATGTGAAAATTACTATTTTAAAACGATTGTCCCAACTATATTTGATCTATGCTCTAAGTCTGTAAAGTACATAATAAAAAATAATAAATATAATTAGTTCTTTTCCAATAAGAATAATTGGAGTGCGTAAAGTGAAATGTTCTGTATATCATGAAAATTCGATTGTACATATAGCAGTTATCTAGATTTGAGAAAATGAATAATATGAGTTCACAGCAAAGCCCGGCAAACTTGCAGTCTGTCGTTGACAGAGAAAAGATTTATACATGGATACTAGAGCTATGCAATCCAGAAACACGTGAAAATGCCCTCTTAGAACTTAGTAAAAAACGAGAAGTTGTACCAGATTTAGCGCCAATGCTATGGCACAGTTTTGGTACCATTGCAGCATTGTTGCAAGAGATTACGAATATCTACGTGGCAATGATACCGCCTACTCTCACAGCCCACCAGAGTAACAGAGTCTGCAACGCCTTGGCCCTAATGCAGTGCGTCGCATCTCATCCTGAAACAAGATCAGCTTTCCTCCAAGCACACGTACCATTGTTCCTCTACCCCTTTCTTCATACTGTCTCGAAAACACGTCCATTCGAATATCTGAGGTTAACTAGTTTAGGTGTGATTGGAGCCCTTGTGAAAACTGATGAGCAGGAGGTGATCACTTTCCTTTTGACTACAGAAATAATACCATTGTGTTTACGTATTATGGAAAATGGTTCTGAATTATCAAAGACCGTAGCTACATTTATATTACAGAAAATTTTGTTAGATGATAGTGGTTTGAGTTACATATGCCAGACCTATGATAGATTTTCTCATGTAGCAATGATTTTAGGAAAGATGGTACTATCTCTAGCTAAGGACCCATCAGCAAGGTTGTTAAAACATGTTGTTCGTTGCTACCTCCGTCTCTCTGATAATCCTAGGGCACGAGAGGCATTAAGGCAGTGTCTTCCAGACCAATTGAGAGATACAACATTTGTTGCTTGTCTCCAGGAGGATAATTCAACTAAACATTGGTTGACACAGTTGATAAAAAACTTGGATGCCCAGCCGCCCCCAGCAAGCCCAGCCCAACAGAATATGTGAGATTCAAGTATATATCGCTTTTCTCACTACAATGCTTACAAAAGATAATATTAACCTGACAATCTTCATTTAAGGTTGTAAGGTTAATAATATATGATAAAACCTAAGGTATAACCTCACCTGGATTAAATGCATTGTAGTGGGATGAAAGCAATTTATATATTGAGAACAATCTTGTCGACTGTATCTTTGCTACTCATAAGTTTTGACTGTCATATAAAAATATAGAGGTAGGTATAACATGTGCCTGAAAGTGCAAATCAATATTGTCCCATAGCTATAATTAATGAACTAGAATGAATTAAATCTACATATAGAAATATAGATTTGCACTTATTTGCTAGCATATTTTATTAATTGACATTGAAAATATTGTATAATTAGTTTTAACAAGATTTTTCTTTATAAAACAAATCAATTAGCAGCATGTTGCAAAAAAATGTATTATTTTTAGGTACAAAACAAAATGAGAGCTAGTTTTGTATAGTGATGTAGTAGACTGGACTAAACATTAAAAATATTAAAGTTTTCAAAAATTTTAACTTTTGTCTTTAATTTTTGTTTCTTTAATATGAAACTAATTTTACTATAGTGCAGGCCATTCCTCAAAGAAAATTATAACAAAATAAAAATTTAAAAATCTGGACCTCTTATGCGATAGATTGAAATAGCCCACTGCTTTTGTCCTGCAGATTGAAAATCTGATCTGTTGTCGAATTCAATGTGCTTATTATCCATTTTCCTTAAATCATTTTCATTAAATCCTTTATATCCTTTACCACTAATATCTGACTGTTGTAATATTTTAGTACTCTCTTGAACTTTGATTGTGACACTTGATTTTGATTTAGAGTTGCTTCCTCGACTCCTTAGAATACTATTAAAGTTATCAAAGAATTGTGTCCCACAGCTTACTGTCTCTATGCAGTGAGTGCATGATTTATCCAATAGGGATGCACTTTTTTTATATATAGTTTGAATTTGTTTAGATCTATGTTTTGAGCTTTGCTGTATATTATTACATTTACAAATGACAAAGTTGTCCCTTTTCCTTACTATTGTTACACAGTTATTATCACAGCGTAAAGGCCCAGAGATCTCGGTGTTGATAGCTGAGTTATTAAAGTACTTTTTTAACACTATTTTTGTAGTGTTCAATCTATTTGATGTATTGCTGTTATGTGACAAATTTTTATTTACAACTTTCTTTTTCTGTGAATACAATGATGGTATCACTCTATCATTTTGTGATATATGTAAATCAATTTTATTATTCACTTCAGATGAACTCAAAATGGGATCAACAATATCATTGCAAAGTTTTTTAGCTATAGTGGACATTTTATTTGTTTTTTTGTTATTTTATTACATTATTTGTGGAAATATGAAGATAAATTTTGGTTTTTCATTTATCACCTCATGTTGTCAAATGTAATAATGATTTGTGTAACATTTTCTTATTTTTTTATTTAAAGCAATATATATTTGTTTTACGTCAACTTCTGTATATTCAGTCATTACAGTGTCAAATAACATTTTTCTAAATACTCTCCTTACTTTTATATAAAGATTTCATGCTTGCAGCTTTTCTTATTATATGCAACCTTTTTACTGTTAATTTTTCAAATCAACTCAAATTATCTTAATTACTTAATCGTTGTTTTCCTGGAAATTTGTTAGATGTAAAATTATATTTAGTAAACATTTTTTAAAAGAAAATAATTTATAAATATACTCAATACTCACAAAATATTTATTTCATAATTAATTCATACTGTTATCATATTAGATTGTTTTTAAGTCAACTACAGTGTGTTTTTTCAGAATTATTTGTCAGTTAAAAATATTTCTTTTTGTTGATTTTTATATTAAAAGATCATTGAACTATATATTATAAATGGGTCTTTTCGGTCTCAGAATACAGAAACAACAACTTTCTCGTTTATTTAAAAAGTCAAATGTAAAATATTCTGAAAATTATACTTTGTAAATAATAACAATAGTAATATAATTAGTAAAGTGATGAACTACTTAATGCCAACTTTTTAGTCTCATAATTGGCGTTTATATAAAATATTATATTAATAATTCTAGGTTCTAGATTAAGATATATCTCTTAACTTGTTTAATAGTTTTAAGCGTTAATAATATTGTCAATTAATAAAAAATACTTGAAATACAAATACATTGTATAGAACTAAGTAATATGAAATAATAAAACAAACTTTAGAGATTTTGTAAGTAATCAGTAGGTATCTATTAATGATAAATAATTTATAATAAAAGATAATTATTAAGCTTAATCATTCATAGGCATAAAAAATATCTAAAATATTTATTACTAAATTTTCCAGTAAATAGACTGAGAATATAATTTAGTTAATGAATCTGTATATTAATTTATGTTGTTAGTTTATAAACATTCGTATATTTGATAAATAAATAACCTCAAAACTATAATCTTAAGATATACCGAAGATTAAGAATTACTGTAACTATCTCTTTAAAACTGCCTTAACATTTTCAGTTGTATATTTTTTGCGACAAAGACAAAAAAAATGCTTTGTAATAAACGCTATTTACTATATTATTTTTTATTTTTTTCATACAAAAGTTATTTTTTTTGATTTCGCCCACTTGAACTATATAATTAAGTATTTATGTTCGCATCTGAATTACTTTCGTGATTTAATAATATTATCATTTTAAAAACAGTTGTAGTAGTTCAAAAAACGCGCAATCCGTCCAACACTAACTCAAATAAAACATCTCATGATAAAACCGAAACAGAACTCAGTGCTAAAATCAATACAGGTGATCCAGAACAACGGTGGAAGTAGTTGCAAAATCAAATATACAAAATTTTAGTCATTAACGATGCGTCATCTTTCCCACTCTATTTAACAAAAACGGTGAACTGATAATGCGCGAAGTCCTACATCAATGGGATGGCGGTATCAAGATAGGAAATCAAGCTGTCAAGCTGATGACACAACCCTATTTGCTTCATCAGAAACCGAAATGCATGATCTTCTTGAGGGGATACAGAAAACAAGCTTAAACTTTGGTCTCTTCGTTAAAAGAGCAAATCCAAAGTCTTCATACTCGACCGCCTTGCATCACTTTAGCAAACACATAAATGCTTAATAGCTATGAGATAGTTAATTAATTCTAATAGCTTGGCTTAGTTAGTCATCTACAACAATGGTGCAGGTTCTCAAAAAGAGGAGTCTCAGAGTTGTGGACTCAAAAAGCGGCAAAAAGTGAGCTAAGAATTCCATGGGCGGCTTTCCGTACCAATGCATCCATACTGTATCTCGAACGTTACCAGCCACTATTCAGCACTTGCCTACAGAGCATCCTCATATATTTTAGACATATAGCGCGGAGAAAACAATACTATACCTAGAAAAACTCACGGAGATAGGCAAAGTTGAAGGCAAGAGACCGAGGAGAAGCAGCCAAAAAAGATGGTCTGATAAAGTATCCCAACACCTAGATACCAATCATGCAATCCATCTGGCCAGTAACCTCGACAAATGGAAAGAAACTATTCAAAGTACTGATGCACCGACGTGTGGATTCGACCCACAACCATCGAATTACAGTCACACGATTGTACTGATGCGCCACGGCGGCCTCAATTTATACTTTTATTTACAAGAAACCGCAACGAAACAAAAGCTTAAACTGGCATTGTTTCATCTAAAAAAAGGTACCCTACTAAACTTACCGAAGGCTCGGTTTCGGCCAAAAATCGTATTTTTGGTCGTGCCGAAACTAAATAGGTGCCTTCATATTTGCGTATTTATGTACCAAAACAAAATAAAAAAAACCAAAACAAAAACATTTTCTTTTAGACAGCCTATATAACTTTACAGATGTTTGGGGATACGACCTTGGTTAATTCTTGTTTTTTTAAACAAAAGTTATTTTAGACAATAATTTGAGAGCCCTGTTCCATCTATTTAACATTTTACTACTACACGATATATAATAACTTCAAAACTTATGTTATTAATTATTATTTGCCCTAGCGCCACAACAGCCTTTTACTAAAACAATAATGAATTAATAGATACTTATCCTAAGAAATACACCACGAATAAAATTGATTTACTTAACTAATTAGTAATTGTAATTTCAGGCGATTTGTACTATCAGACATTAAATCCTTGGTCTAATTTCCAGGCCGCTTTAGGAGAAATATAAAATTTACTCTGACTATTTCTGCTGTTATTTTTGCAGTTTACATTACAACAATAATAATGAACATACAATTGACGAATTTCAGTCTAGGCCTTATTGTTGCACATTTGTGCCATATTTGTGTTGTGTACTCGTATATTAAAGTAAATTCGTCATAGAATCGTAAAAAATAATTAAAAAATCCAGATGACAATAAAATGTATATATTTTGAAAAAAATAGTACGTAGTCTATTGGCAGCAATATGCGTTTACTCTTAATATAAATGTATCAACTTTTCTAGAGTTGATCTCATGGAAAATTTTTACATCATAACAATTTATGATGTTGACATCATAACAATTTATGATTTTTTCGGACAGGCTGTGATTATGTATTCTTTTTATTTCTCATCATACTTATTTACAGTTGCTGCTGATTTGGACTCTACAGTCTTATTAACTTTTCAATATGACAATAAGAATCAATCAGCAATTAGTAATCAGCGTCATACATGTTTTGCTTACTATAGAATCTCTCATAAAATCTTGTTTTTTTTTCGAACTTGAGTTAATGCTGTTAGCCCTATTGACTTTTACAGCGACACCGGGTGGGTAGGGAAGAGGGTACTCTGTCCCAGAAGAAATGCAAGCACTACCTGGCTGCTTGAGAGGCGTCGACGACTGTAAGGGTGCCCCCTGCGGGGCTCGAACCTCGGCTTACAACTGTCGAGCGGGATTTCTGAGAATTTCCCTATGCTAAACAAAACCAGCCGCGACGTGAAGCCGCGACTGGGGACAAAAATTTGACTAATCTAAGGGAGCTAACGGTCCCTAACCGCTGGGCCCGACCGCGCCGAGACGCGGCCGAGCCGTGGAATAAACTGGACTTCGTCGTCGATTCCGTCGACGACGGTGTTTGTGTCGTGTATGTGTAGTGTGTTTCCTACCTTCCTACATACGGGGCATTCGCTAACATAATGGCGTCATCGGGGTCTAAAAGGACGCTCTGCGGGCGTCTGTGTTTAGGGTGCGCGTTGGGTGTGTAATCACACGCCGTTTTAATGAGGGGGTTCGCGTGCGAGCCTGCGCGCTCAAAGTAGCGCGTCGCTAAGCGCTTGCAGTGCTCGTTAATCGATTCCAGTTCAAAATCTCTATGTAGGTCGACGTTACGTACGAACCAGGGGCAGCCTGATGCGATACGTAAGAATTTATTTTGTACAATTTGAAGGGGAGCAAGCTTAGTGTGCGCGAACGCGACACAAGCGTATGACATTATTGGCCTTACACAAGTTTTGTATAATGTCAGCTTATGTCTAAGTGACATTTTACTCCGCTTGTTTATCAACCAGAACAGACGACTAAGAACGAATTTTGCTTTATTGCAAACATTCGTGATGTGGGGTCTGAAAGAGAATCTAGAGTCTAGAGTGACACCTAGATATTTGACTTGCTTTTCCCAAGGGATAGGCTTGTCTAATAGACGTATGGTAGAGACCTGTATATGGCGAGCCATAGGGAAGAGGATGGCTTTACTTTTCTCGGGATTAACCTCGATTCTCCATAGGCGGAACCACTCACCGAGTGCGTGGGCCGCTTTCTGAAGTCTCTCAGCTAGTAGGCGCGTATCACGCGAAGAAGTGTATAGGGCAGTGTCATCCGCGTACATAGCCAGGTGAACAAGCCCCGTGCGGGGTATGTCACTGGTGTACAGCGAATATAAAATAGGAGAGAGGGTTGAACCCTGGGGAACGCCTGCGCGGAGGAGGCGGGGAGAAGAGATAGTGCCTTCGACTTTATAGCGAAAATACCTGTTTGACAGAAAGTCCCGCAGGATGTGCACGAGACAGTCTGGCAAGCCAGCACGCCTCAGCTTGAAAATCAAGCCGTTGTGCCAGACCTTGTCAAAGGCTTTCGCTATGTCGAGAAAGATGGCAGCAGTGTTACTGCGAAGCGCGGTCCTCGCGTGGTGGCGAGCGATGTGCTCTACCACGCGGTGGACTTGGTGGATGGCAGAGTGTTTCTTTCTGAAACCAAATTGCTCATTGATGAGCGGACAATAGGTCTCTACCGCCTCAGAGAGTCTAATGAGAATGATTCTCTCATATAATTTACCTAGACAGCTGAGAAGGCTGATAGGTCTGTAGCTGGAGGGTAAATTCCGCGGCTTATTAGGTTTTGGTATACCTATGACAATGGCTTCCTTCCACTCGTCGGGGAAGGAGCACGATTTTAAAAGTGAATTAAAAATAATGACCAATAGAGATATGAACTGAGCCGGAAGGGACTTGAAAGTTCTATTTGATATTTTGTCAGGCCCCGGGGCCTTCCTATCTTTGAGATTTTTGATGAGGGCTTTGACCTCATCGGTCGAGGTCGGGCGAAGCGGTTCCCCTTGCGGGGGCGTCGACGCCCATTCTGCGACCGCGGAATCCACTCTTTCGATGTGGCTCGGGTCGCAGGGCTGACCACTTGGGGTACACTGAGCCTCTAAACTGTCAGCGAGACATTCCGCTTTTTCGGTGTCGTCGGCAGCAATTGTGAGATCGGGCCTAATAAGAGGAGGCATAGTCGAGAGACAATCGACTCTAAAAGCGCGCGACAGCGCCCAGTATGCCTGGTGCGATGGCGCGAGCCCCTCGAGCTTTTTATCCCACGACTCACCGCGCAGAAGTTCGAATTCGAATCGAACTCTCCTCTTTAACCTATTATATTTCCTACGATTATCGTCAGTCGGATATTTGTCATGTCGTCTCATTGCTTTGTTTCTNTAACTTAACTTAACTTAGCTTCACGCTTTATCCCTTGCGGGGTAGTCAGAGAGAACGGAGCGCCAAACGCTACGGTCTCTACATACCTCTTTCGCCTCGTCCACTGTCATCAACCTCTTCATACATGCCCTCCGGGGGGTCCTCATGCTTTTTACGTGACCTTCCTCCAGTATCTTTGATACTGTGTTTTCGAACCGAGATCTCCTCCACCTCTCTTACCACTCACTTTTCCATTATAAATCTTTTTTGCCATTCTTTCATCACTCATTCGTTCGATGTGCCCAAACCAGCTGAGTACGTTCTTCTTCATTCTCACCGTGACATCCTCGGTAGTACCTACCATTCCGTGAACCTCGTCATTGCTAATTCGATTAGCTAAGCTGACTCTGCATATCCTAGGAAAAAATCGCATCTCCACAGCATTTACCTTTTTTTCATTCTTCTTCTGTAATACCCACGTTTCGCTGCCGTATAACAGAGTCAGTACCAAAACTGCACTGTGTACGGCCAAACGCGCAGCTGACGTTTCGCCGTCTCATCAATGCAGCTAAGGCTCCGTTAACCTTGTTACCGGCAGCAATACGCCTTTCCACATCCATTTCGTATCTTCCTTCTCTACTGAATATACTTACCAAGTATACCACTTCATTCACTTGTTCTAATATCTAACCATTTACACTGATCTCGCATTCCATCTTTTCTTCATCTCTTTCAAAATTCAAAACCTTTGTCTTATTCGCATTGAGGCTTAGACCATTATATTCTCTCTTCTTTCAGACCACTCTTCTTTCAGATCACTCCTCTTTCAGAATGGTGACCAATGCCTGCAACTCGAATTCTAATGATGCAATAAGCACTTCATCATCTGCGTACAGCAGGCAATTAACATTCAGGTCACCTACTTTCACTCCCATATCACTTTCTTTCACTCCTTGAAGACATAGATGTCTCCAAATACAAATGCCAGCGTGCCAGCTTCTACTCGCACGCAGGCTGATCTCCGTAAAGAGACTTTACAGCTTGCAGCAAGGGTCCGCTCACATTGTACCGGGGTAGTATCTCCCATAATTTCGCTCTTACCATTCTGTCAAACGCCTTTTCCAAGTCCACAAAAGCACAGAAAACTTTTTGATCAACGGCCAAAAATTTTTCCGTGATCATGCGGAGGGAAAAGATCTGGTCCATACACCCTCTTCCAGATCTAAACCCTCCTTGGGCCTCCCACAACAGCCTTTCAATCTCTCTTGCATTCTTCGCGCTAAAAAAATTACTAATTCTGTTCTCGAAATCCCGAAAATATCGAAAAAACCAGGATCCCGGGATTTTTCTGAAGTCGATATCGAAAATCCCGGTTTTGCTTGAATGGTCCGATATTGTGACCCCTAGTACATAATATGGAACAAAATTTACTAATAGCTTTCATTAGTATTTCATTAAACTTAGAAATCATACCATCACAGATTCACAGTTATTAAAAATATTTCTCCAGGAAACTATTTGAAGATAGGAGTTAATAGCCGAGAACAAGATTTATTATTTTTTAGTATTTTTCCATTACAATTTGAGACCAAGTTGCATTGCTTGAGATTATTAGCTGATACAAAATCAAGGAAATTTTGTACAAGAACTGAGGCATTGGATGAAGATGAGTTTGGATTCCAGTCAATGCAATCTAAGTTAAAATTGCCTACAATACGTATTTCGTTTTCCGTTGTTCCTAATGAAACATTAAACTTGTCGATGTAAGCAAATCCAAAAGAGTTCGGCTAGCTGGTGGAGGAAAGTAAACGGCGCAAACTTGTATCTTTATGAGAGGTCTGAAAGGAAGTTCTATCAAAACCCATAAGTCCTCTGCATCTGTTTCAAGGTGAAAAAGTCTTTTGGAACTAAAATTCTTTTTAACGGAAATAAGTACACCACCGCCATCTTATTTATTGCTAGCGGAATAGCAATGACACCTATCTCTTCTGTAAACAGTATAATTATCGTTCATAAACTCACTTGACAGTGCAGTACAGTGCTATTAAACCAAGTCTCCGTGAGAACTATTATATCAAAATCACTACAATTTATGGTAAAATTCATTAGTTTTCATTCGCAAACCTCTAACATTCTGATAATAAATATTAAAGAATTTGAATTTCAAGTTAAAAATCTGGAAATCATGCAATAACTTATAATTACATTTTATCTAAGCACTTAAAGTCATTAATTATAATAAAATGAGACGGCTCATTCTTGCGAACAAAGATTCGACCATTACGCACCCAAACAAACGAATAACCTTTTTCCTTTGCCCTTACCCGAGCAGCAGCATGTAATTTTTTGTTGCGTGGGGAAAGGTGTTCCATTACAAATACGGGCTTCTTCTCGCCACTGTATCCTATTACAGCCGTGTTTAATTTTTCTTCCCTCTTCTTCAATTTATTAAATTTTATGCTGGCAGCAAGAAATTTGTCACGAGTTTTAACAGAGTCGAACTGCACTACAATAGACCTTGGGCGACTCGAGTCTCGATTAGTTTTTGCTATTCTGTTACAATTGTGAACATTGTTTTTAGTAATGTCGGCACCGATTGTAGTATTCAATTTATGAATAAGATTGTATAAATTCTCGTTTTTATTCTCAGGTACACACTGAATTTCAACATTAGTAGAACGTGAATTTTGCTCTAAATAATTTAAACGCTTATTGACGTCACTCAATGTATTTTGCAAAAGTGAATTTTCCTTCACAAGCTCATTAATAATGTCGGGATTCTCCAACACCTTCTGCTTTTTTCGTATTGACCGTTGATAAAGTTCATTGAGCCTCTCACCTCCAAAATCCCTTCTATAACAACCTTCAATTCGTCAGATAGCAACTTGGACATTGTTTGCTTCATATCCACCATAAAAGCTTTAATCTCCTCCCTTATAATCTCGCGTATCTCATTTTCTAATACTGGTACTTCAGGAATTTCAGGGGGAGACGAGAGCGCCACTCTTTTCTTCGTACGATAACTTACATTTGAACTCTGATTAGGACTTAAGGAGTCACGTACAGGCGTGTTATCATTTCTCAATCCCTTAGAGGCTTTACAACATAGCGGACAAATTCAGTTTGCCTTGTTCTTTGTGAAACTACTACGGTCAGGCAGAGATTGAAGGCATGTGCTATGGAAGCTACTACTACATTTCGTACAAACGATACGTTCACCACTGCAGTTATTGTTATTGTTATTACAACAAGCCCATTCATATCGTCTCGGTGACATTTTTTTTATATATATTTATTATTTCTTAGATTATATAGGCCAGTCGTGGCGCAGTGGCACAAAGTGTGACTGTAAATCGACTGGTTGTGGGTTGGATCCCCATTCGAGGAGATGAAATATTTACTTAAATTTATATTTCCATTTCTTCACTCTGGTGTCAAGGCAAAGCGCGGCGTTGAGTTCTGCCACTCAACACGCAATGCCTCCAAAATTCGGCAGAAAGTGGGGTACGGAATGTCTTAACACTAGGTTCCCTCTGCCTACCCTGCTTTGTGCGGAATACAGGGTGAAGCTAATTTATTTATTTATTTTTATATAAGCTAGAAACTAGAATACAGAACAGATATTTTATATAATAATACAGTTCCATCTATCGATAACTTGTTGCACTACATCGTTGCATGAGATCAGTATCGATTAAGAAACGATAAGTTCCAGTTTGTATCGGTATGTTTGTATTCTTGAGTATAGGTGGCCACAATATACGTTATCACCGTTGGCGTTATGATAATTTGATAAATTTTAAGTATTCAAAATTATTTGGGTATTGTCCACCACTGATATTATAAAATAAGTTGTTGGGCCATCAACTTGTAGCAAAACACTGACTTTCAGACACAAGATTGGCAGAAAAAGTTTGTAAAAAAAAAGCACTGACACGACTTGAGGAAAAAATGATTCTAACCGTCTTAATAGTCCACCGATTGTTGAGAAAACACTTCCACATAATAATCAAATCATTAATAATTCGTTTCACTTAGATTTACACTGGTAACATAAACTTTTACAGTATTTTAACAAAAATTCACAAGAGCTGTTATTTTGTGGCAAGGGCGCCACCTTAGACTTTATTAAGACTTGGGAAACGTATCTAAAGTTATGGAACACGTCTACTGAAGCCTATCGAGATAAAGTAAAAAAAAATAATGCCCCAGACATGCTGCTAAGCATATACAAAAAGATTAAACCAAACCGTTCAAGAGGTGATGTTAAGAAAAAAATGAATTCTCTGCGAATAAATTTTCGGAAGGAATTTAAAAAATACACCATCCAAATCATCCTCTGTTAGTCGCATATTAATGATATTTAAATGATTTAACTCCGCTTTTTTTCTCATTCAGTCTTCGATCTATCGTTTCTTTCTTGATTGTCTTTTCTTTGTAAATAAATTAAATAAATTAAAGCGACGGCTTTTTTCTTTCTGACCATTTTAGATTTAACACGTACGCATATACATAAAGCTATTGAGCGACTGTGTCACATTTTATCATCCCTTATATAGCCTAAGGCTAGCCGTATACACACAATACTACGTGTACTACTAGGGCATTAGTTTTTTTACTTGAAATATTTACTTAAATTTATATTTCCATTTCTTCACTCTGGTGTCGAGGTTAAGCGCGGCATTTAGTTCTGCCACTCAACACGCAATGCCTCCAGAATTCGGCAGAAAGTGTGGAACGGAGTGTCTTAACACTAGGTTCCCGTCTGCCTACCCTGCTGTGTGCGGGATACAGCGTGAAGCTGATTATTATTTGATTTATATCTCGATAGGCTTCAGTAGACGTGTTCCATAACTCTGGATACGCTTCTAACTCTTAATAAAGTCTAGTAAATATTGTTTCTCAGCGGAAGTAGTTGTGTCAACACTGTCTTCGCTATATACACTTTTATCGTCTTCCATTTTCCAATAAAAAGCTTAAAAAATTAATTTGAAATCTTTTTTGACTAAAATATTGCCACGCACCCGCCCTCCCCCTGATATTATGGTGGCAATATCAGAATTTCTAGAAGTCTACAATAATATTGATCAATATCGAAAAATCGGCCGCATACACACAATATTATTGGCAAAACGTACTTTATTGACAATAATATTGTGTGTTTGGCTTGCTTTATCTATGATTGCCATGTATATGGTGTGGATGGTATTTGAGTTAATAATTATTTTATTATTTATTTTGAACTTTTTTTTAATTTATTAGTATTTAATTTTAAACTGTAGTCAAATGGGTCATCCCAAAAGAGAAATTTTTGCTTCTTTGATTGGTGCTCACAGGAAAAAATGTGTTGATTTTAATAATCATTAAAATGTCTGTTTTTTTTTAAATAGCTAGATTTTGCGATGACATCATAGAAAACACGATAAATTAGACACTGATAGAGTCAGTTATACAAGTTTGCTTACTTTATTGCGTGAATGAAACCATAGATAAAAACTTATATGCTGTAATCAGTTGTCAAATATGTTTGTCAAGTGCCAAATGTCATGTAGAATATTTTTTTTAACAAATAGCAATTATGACAGCCAATTTTTTAAATTATCATTATTAGACAACAAATATTTAAGCAAACACATGATGTAACTATAAATTATTATACATTGCACAGCTCGCACTTAGGCCATAGAGACCATGTGGGTCTTCGGATATGGATCCCTTGTTTGGAAAGTAGATTTTAAATATGAATTAAAAGTTATAGGTTATATACAAGGCTACCTTAGGAGATTTTATCAGCATAGCATTGATCACAGAGGAATACCGGAAAAGGTAAATTATTTAATAAATTAAAATATTATAAATTCCATTCATAAATAATATCAAGAATTGTTTATGTTATCGTAAAAATTTAACAATATTGTGTAAATATTTTCAGCCTGGCCGAGTGGTTACCTTAGTTCCTACCGATGATCCGAACAGTAAAGTTTGGGGTGTTGCTTATAAAATTAGAACAGAGGACATTGAACAAGTAACAAATCATTTAGATTTTAGAGAAAAGAATGGCTACTCAAAACAATTTGTTACATTCCATCCACAAGATGGTAATCTTGAGCCCTTTACCCTAACTTTATATGTAGCTACTAAGGATAATGAATCTTATGCAGGTAAATTTAAGCTACTTTTAAAGCATACTATACTATCACCATCTAACCTGCCATCTGACAAAATGTTTAAAATTTAGACAAAAGTAGAGAAAACAGTGTGCCACAAGGTTCTCTCTGCTAAGCAGAAAATGCATAATTTTTAAAAAATAACCATCTTACTATTGACACTGAATGTATTAAGTTGTTGGCTTGCGAAGGACAATATATTTAGCCATGCACTGCCAATAAGCTAAATATAATGTAAAATATATTAAATTTCGTTTTCTCTCTCTGGTAAACAAAATAAATGAAATGGCACTAAGGCCCATATTTATAAATCACTCAAGTCTGACATTCATCTTGAGATGCTGTTGTCATTCCTAGACATGTAATGTGTGATGAAAATGGCATCTCTAGATTGATCACAGATCTAAGTTCTGCCTCAATTGCTCAAAAATTGGGCAGTGAATATCTTAATACAAAGTATTCAAGGTTTATTAATTTTGAAGCTGCATATTAATAAAAAAATATATATAATTTTACACTACAACAAACAAGCTTATAGTTATTATTTAAATATTTTTTTAGTTTCATAATGTACATAACAAGATAGGAACCTAATATAGACACTCATCTCATCTCGCATGGCACAATTTTTAAAACATTGCATGCAGATTGGCAGAACTCAACACCAATCTGTTATGAGAAGCCAAACGAAAATAATTTGTCCCCCTGAGATGGAATTGAACCCTCCAACCGTCACATCTACAATTGTTGCGCCAAAGTGCCATGGCTTCAATAGTAATTATCTAATCAAAAAAATGGAGTGATTGCAAATGACCTCCATAGATATAATGTTTTATACAAATTATTATTATACATTTCAGGCCCAGCCTCAATAGAAGATATTGCAAAACAAGTAATCAGTTGCCAAGGTCCGAGCGGTACAAATAAGGAATATGTATATAATTTGGCAAAAGCAATGAGACATTTGTTACCTGGCATTGAAGATGACCATCTATTCTCTCTTGAAGCTGCTTTAAAAAAAATTGACCCAGACATGAAAAAGAAATAGTTTAATTTTTTTTTCACAAATATATTTTTGTTTCTTTTTGTATAAAATTCATACTCTTGGAATGAATGATGCCATTCATTTTACAGCCATTGAGATTTTATAGAATTTTATTTATTTTGATTATATAAATTGCATTTAATAGTTCTAGAGTCACATTTAAATGATTTTTATTTTAAGAATATTTAAATACTGATATAATGTGACAACAAAATGTTTATTTACCATTCAGCTAAATTATATTATATGTTGTTTAACATATCGTGTTTATACAGTAATGTTATGTAGGTTTTATTGACCTATACAAAAATATAGCAATTTTTATAATATTACATATTAATAAAAACTTAATACTGCGCTAAAATGTTTAGTTGTTACCAAATGTTCTAATTCTCTTTATTATAATTATTCAATACAAAATAATGTGAGTAAGCTTGTGAAGTCAGTTCTTGAAAAATTGTTGTACTGACTCTAAATATATCAATGGAATTGCCTGTGATTTTTATTTTTTATTACAAGCTGAACTTGTATGCTTAAGAACAGTTTTATATACATATATAGTATGTGTATGATATTTGTATGTTGTTAATATTGATTTTTTTATTATTAAATCATTAAAATTGATATCTTCATCTGAAAATTAATAAGGCCGAAAATTATCTGAAAATTAATAATATTATAATCTGAAAATTAATAATATTATAATTATTGAGGCCGGTCGTGGCGCAGCGGCACGAGGTGTGACTGCAAAACCGACTGGTTGTGGGTTCGATCCCCACTCGAGGAGATGAAATATTTACTTAAATTTATATTTCCATTTCTTCGCTCTGGTGTCGAGGTTAAGCGCGGCGTTGAGTTCTGCCACTCAACACGCAATGACTCCAGAATTCGGCAGAAAGTGGGGAACGGAGTATCTTAACACTAGGTTCCCTCTGCCTACCCTGCTGTGTGCGGGATACAGCGTGAAGCTAAAAAAAAAAAAAATTAATAAGATTTCATTGATACTAATAGGAAGGTCATATCCTCCTTATTTATATGGTAATTTATTATTATATTATTCGGGAACCATAAAAAATCAATCGAAATAAATAAAAGAGATATATTTTTACCGTAACGTTCTAAGGCTGGTCAATGGATTTTACGTTGTTGTCTTGTAAAATTTTATGATTTAAGAGTGAAGGACAGAGTAACTAGGTCACTAGGTGCCACCTGTCTATCATTTAATATTTAGATGTGTAAATATATTACAGTATGGTCAACAAGTCATGGACACTAATTTTGATTATTTCTTTTTGGAGTGGACAATGTGCAAAAGTTCAGGAAACCTAACTTGTTGATTGCACTGTAATTTATAAAATAAAATAACCAGACAGAATAGGACAGAATAAAATGAAGAATATTACAAATTTTAGTAACATTTATTAATCAAAATAGAATTCCTTACAACAACTAGCAAATACTATTATTAAAACAGGAAAATATACGTTCGTTTTATTTTAAATTTACATCTTATTGATCAAAGAGGAACAAATGTAAGAACATTTTTTTAATTATTACATTTAACGTTTAAAAAGTACACAGTATCGAAATTATAATCAATATACGATTTATGATTTCATTACATAGATAAGATTGATTATTATTTATTGAATATAATCGAAATGTCTCGAATGAACGCAACCATATTCGTTAAATAGTTTTTCAACATTTCCTCTTTAATGTTTTAAACTTCGAACATGGTAAAATATATACAAAAAAAAACCTTATATATTTATAGTTCTTTTACCACAAAATACATCAAAATATGTTCATTTAATATAAAATTATCACATACAAAATATATGAATCATTCGTAAATAATACAAAAAACAGGAAACTGTTTGACATCTATGTTGTAATAAATAAAATTTATAGTATATGTATAACTAAGTATATTACAATTTTCATATTATTAGCGGTAACGGCCTTCTACTCAATTCAATATGGTAGGTTGATAAATAAAATTATCATTTTTTAAAGCGATAAATATCAATCACAAGTGAAATATTTACAAATACGGTTAAGAAACAATTATTATTAATTAATTATTAATTTATTAATTAATAATTATTATTAATTAATTATTAATTTATTTATTAATAATAATAATAATTAATTCTTATGTCTCTAAATGCAGACATGGATAAGCCAGGGTTTTGTCAAGTTAGTATCACATGGCACGTATTTTATCAATTTACGATAACCTTTTGCATTAAGATAAAATTAGAGGATTTGCCATCGTTAGCTTCAGTACAAATATTAAAAATATAATAATATAATGTTGTTACTGTATCAATTTACTTCAATTTTTATCAGGTGATAAGATACTGACGTCATTACATGTTCTAAAGCCGGACCTACCTTTGAAACGCCCTAAGTTATTTTCCATTTAATATGCACTTATTGGAACCGTTCAAGTTTATAAGTAGTAAGATTAATTATGTTTATAGTATAAAATTTTCACAAAAGTAACATGTTTTTTTTTCACAATAGTACACAGATGGTTTGTAACTCCACCTTGAACTGTCTTTGGCCTGAACAGCTTTACCCATTTTCATTGTTTTTCGCTCTTAACACCTTTATTTCTACCTAAAAGTTTATCTATAAAACTTCTCTTTCTCTTGACTTTTTTCCCTTCTGCTTTCTGGTTATTCTCTTCCGCTTCTGCTGTTATTTGATCAATAAGCGCTGGAAATGTGAGGTCTATAATTTTATCAACGTGTGGCTTTTTAACTGAATCTTTCCTTAGTGCTTGTTTAAAAGAGGATAACTCCGGCACGTAGTCATTCTCTTCTAACTCGGAGAGAGAGATTTTGGAATCGTTAGTTTTCTTAGGGGAATTGATGCTGTCGGCATTTTTATTGCCGCTAACTTCTCCGTTATGTAATATTTCCGCATTTGTTTTAATTTCTTCTGCCAATTTCTCTTCTGACTCTTTATTTTCATCTCTTTTCACAAAAACATCGTCCGTTCCTTCATCTTTTTTATCGTCGCTGTCCACGCTATCTGCAACACTCGACGTCGATTTTGGAACTGAACCGACTACCTTCGGCCTGGTTGGGGGTAATGTCCAATCTACCGGCTTGCGTTGTGGCGAATATCGTTTGACTAGTTCTTCATAAAGTTTCTGAGGATCTATTACGGGTGAACCAGGTTTTATATCGTTTGGTAAGCTCTGATGCTTGGGCCTCTCTTGTTCCTTATCCTGTGTTTCTTCATTGTCAACTTCATCACCCGGAGATCCTAAATCCACAACAACTCTTCGGATCGGTGTTGGCGTCGAATACGGTTCGGCGAAAGGAAATTTATGAATATTAAGATTTTCTACTTTGTACCTTATCGTCGAGACCGTGTTAGTAGTAGGTAGAGAGGCGCGAACCCCGCCTCGGTGCAGTGTACCTTCACCAGGTTCGTGTAAATTTGATTTTAAAAAGTCTCGTCTCATTTTCGACAATCGCCTGTTTCTTTCGGCCATACTGTATCTGTAGTCGACATCATCACTTTGGTTCAGTTCAGATGTAAAATTATCGGAGTACTTTCGTGGTCGATAGTCGTATTGTCGATCTTCGCTTCTCGTCTCGCGCATGCTGGAGTACCCGGGGGTATTGCGCTTAAAATTAGACGTCGTTATACCGTGATTGGTGGTTATGATCGGCTCTACCTCCTTGTACGTCGGCGTGACGGAAGTAGGGGAAGGTAGGGGTAGGAACACCGTGTCGTGCTTTTCGAATACCTCGCGCCGCTGACTGAACTGGTCCCCGCCGATCATCTCCCTCGACTTCACACTCGTTGTAGGCGATTTGTGCGCCATTTCCGCTCGATAACAAACCACAACACTTTTATTATTGATACTATTTTCCTGCAAACACTGTGTTTCTATTTTAGTACGGCACACATAATGACTTCACCGGCAGCATCGCGCCTATGGAGCAGTCGCCTATAGACACGTCCACACGTTAAATTGGACAATAAAGGTGGTCCGGTCGTCCGTATAAGGCGGGCCGTTCGCGATATAATGATGAGTGATCAATAGACTAAGTCCCGATAAGATACGACGCCCGCGTACCGCACCACTTGTCCTCTTTATCTTTTAGCATTCGAAACAGTTGTGTAAATAAAACCGAACTAACACAATGATATTCGGTTCGTAATTAATAGCGGAGCGGGTGAAAGCAACCGGCGGCGGCGGCGGCCGATCGCCGAGCGCTAGTTATATAATGAATATTGAAACGACTGTTCGTCCGTCCGTCCCGAACGCGGTGTTGGCCCGACTCTAGGGAGTCTCGCGGGCACCTTCGCGGTCTCAGCGTACGCTGAAACTACTGTGTTTTATCGACTTTGAACGCGAACTAGCAATATTTATATTTACTAAAGTATAAAGATATAGTTAAGTTGGTAATTACGCAATAAATTATAGTAAACGTATTGTAAATATAACTTATTAATACTATAATGGTTACGTTTCAAATGAAGCGGAAATAAGGATGTATGTATGTATGTATGTAGGTACGTGAAAACGGGAAATGTAGAATTAGAATAATTAATTATCATTGTTTCAAAGCGAAAGTACGTGGACCTTCTCACATAAATTATATTACATTCTTACATTTGCGTTTGCGTTACGTACAAACAGCACTGGGAACTGTGTGAATAGGTATATCACCGCGGTTTTAAAAAAAAATGTTGCAAAAAGTATTTAAGCAACATTTGTGTTAGTTTATCTTAATTACCTCCTTCGTGCTTTATCGTTGAACTCATTAAATTCGTCAGTTTTTGGAAAGCAATTACAATTAACGTATTGTTTTCAAGGCTGTCTAAGTAATGAGTTTCCTTCTAATATCGTTTGTTTACAGTATATTATTTATAGAAATGATTTAAATATATTCAAGTATAAACAACGTTTACACATTTTCAAGTATCAACCTCAATTTCTTTTTTTGCTTAATCTGCGGTTTCAAATATGGTATGAAATATTGTGTGGGTAAAATGAATGTAGGTTTTTTTTTGAAGCAATTGTGCAATTTTATTTATACATATTTGTGTTTATATGTTATATATTGAGGCCAGTCGTTGTTGTCGTCACTTGGCGCAGAGGCACAAAGTGTGATTGTAAAATCGACTGGTTGTGGGTTTGATCCCCACTCGAGGAAATGAAATATTTATATACATTAATATTTTCATTTCTTCGCTCTGGTGTCGAGGCAAAGCGCGGCGTTGAGTTCCGCCACTCAACACGCAATGCCTCCTGGTGGAAAGTGGGGGACGGAGTGTCTTAACACTAGATCCCCTCTGCCTACCTTGCTGTGTGCGGGATACAACGTGAAGGGGAAAAAAATCTTATATAAAATAAAACGGTCTAAGTAACGATCTTGAGATTCACAACAAAAATAAATTTACTGTAAGGTGAGGCGTATAAGTGTCTCGTGTGGTCAAGAATGTAGAAATCTCTGCGTGCTTATTTCATAACTGACCGAGCTCGCTGCTAAAGGAGACAGCCGGGTTTAATATTTAGGTTTGTGTTTTACACTTCTACTTCACACCAAATTGGTTATTCTGTTGCGAAACGCCATGGAGCACCTATAATTTGAACTTATAGATATATTTAACTGGCCTTATAGACCAGTCGTGGCGTAAGCCACAACAAAGTTTGACTCTAAACGCGACAGATTGTGAGTTCGATTCCCTCTTGAAGAAATGAAATATTTAATAATTCCATTTTCTTCGTCCTGGTGTCGGGGCAAAGCGCAGCGTTGAGTTGCGCTACGCAATGCCTTCTGAGGTTAAGGTTAGGTTCCCACTACCTGCCCTGCTGTGTGCGGGATAAAGCGTGACGCAAAAATTTATAACTATATTCATACCGGAAGTCAATTCAGAGATTGTTTACAAAACATTTACCTACCCACATATATATATAACACATGAATCATCGCGTTCTCAAGAACAAAACACACTATATTCCGTAAATCCGTATTTATAAACGGTGACCACTCTTTTTGTCTTCTTACCCGGGATCCGGCGCTAATTTTATTTATACCTACTGCTGCGACTAAGTGAGTACGTACGTTTCTCTATTTGTAGCAATTCTTGGTCGGTCAACGACTCCAGTACAGTTTCTTCCGAAGACGACCGATCCCTAAAATGATCGAGGCTAAAACTCCGTGTAGAGCTATTTGGACAGTGATATCATTTCATTTGCATATAAGTTATAATTCTACTGAGGATTGTGGTGTGTATCCGTGGGTGGTGACTCAATGGTAAGGTGAATGGCGTTCGCAACTGCCGATAAAAATTTTCAAGAGAATTAATACGTTTTAATACCAAATATCTGACACACAACTATGTATAATTAGCTAAATAGGTTAATTTTATTACTACATAAATTAAATTGTTGTTTGACTATATTATAGTAAGTTCTTTCTAAATCAGCTTCACGCTGTATCCCGAACACGGTAGGGTAGGCAGGGAGAACCTAGTGTTAAGACACTCCGTTCCCCATTCTCCGATGAATTTTAAGACACTAGTGTTGAGTGGCAGAAATCAACATCGGAATTTTGCCTTGGTGCCAGAGCGGAGAAATGAAAATATTGAGAAATAATAATTCAGTCCCTCAAATCGGGATCGAACCATCAACCGTAGCGTTAGAGTGAGACCCTTGTGCCCCTGCGCCACGATGGCCTCATTTCACAACTATACATACATATGCATAAGATTGTAGTTTGTCTACATAAATTAACTTTTTATTAACAAAGTGATTTATAACACATTCGCTACTTTACTATATTGATGCACTATAAATCATTTTATGCGACGTTATAGGTGAATAAATATTTTATTAAACATGTTCATACACTTTTTTCCAAAGTAAGCAATGCTTACAATATTTAAAAAAAATGTAGAGTCAGCGCTACAATCTTATATTGGTATAAACACATGTTCAGAAAACTAAAAAAATCTATTGGACAATGTGCGTTTAAAGAATTTTTCTATTTTTGAATATTTTCTGTTGAATATTAAAATGAGAAAATTGTCACTGTTCTCCTTACTTTTCTGCTTTACGACATATTCTGTAAGTCTGTATGTGCAGAAATTCATATAGTAGACAGGGAACCTAGTCTTAAGACACTCCGTTCCCCACTTCCCGCCGAATTCTGGAGGCATTACATGTGAGAGGCGGAACTCAACGTCGAGCGAAGAAATGAAACTTATTACTGATTCAATGATTTGAAATTTACAAAAGATCAATGATCAAATATTTGTAATTTAAAAAAGATCAAAGATCAAATTTGTAATTGAGACCAGTCGTGGCGCAGGGGCACAGGTATATGGTATATGACGGTAAATGCGATATGTTTGGCTTCGACTCCTATTCGAAGAAATGAAGTGTTTAATATTTTTAAATCCTGGCTGTGATGTCGAAGCAAAGCGCGGCGTCGAGTTCCGCCTCTCAACAGGTGTCTGCAGCATGTGGGTCGTTTCGTAGATTGCTAACTATGAATGTTCAATTTCCTGTTATAATAATATGACTATTACAGGTATGTCCTTGAAAAGGTCACGTCTAAAATTAAAAAAAAAATAACAAGATCAACAAAAAAATCGGATAAACAAATATTTAAGACTGGTGGAATGGAGTGTCTTAACAGTTTGTTCCCTCTGCCTACCATGCTCTGTGCGGGATACAGCGTGGAGATGATTTTTGATTGAAATATTTAAGAACAAACAAGTATATTTTAAAGTTAACTCTACTACAAATCGTTTTGGTACAATTATAAATATGAAAATATTATACATAATATTGTTATTTACTGGTATTTTGGATCTTTACGTAATCACTTTTAATTAGTAAACGTTGAAAAATATATTTTCAACAGAAACGCGTTTCTATCCTAGCCATTTGTAAATGTTAGATCTAATATGTACTTAGAATTTATTATAATCAAATTTAAATGTAAATGCGACAGTTAATTGAGGCCAGTGGTGGCGCAGGGGCACAAAATGTGCCTGTAAAACTGACTGGTTGTGGGTTCGATCCCCACTTGAGGAGATGAAATATTTACTTAAATTTATATTTCCATTCCTTAGCTCTGGTGTCGAGGCAAAGCGCGGCGTTAAGTTCTGTAACTTAACACGCAATGCCACCAGAATTCGGCAGAAAGTGGGGAACGGAGTGTCTTACATTAGTTTCGCTCTGCCTACCCCGCTGTGTGCGGGATACAGCGTGAAGCTGAAAAAGAAAGGAAAGTCAAAATTCGGTGGAAAGTAGGGAACGGAGTGTCTTATCACTAGGCTCGCTTGGCTACCCTAGTATACGTGTTGCATAGACTGAAGCTAAAAGAAATATTATAATATATTAGCCTTTGCTACGCGAAGTTGCGGTTAAACCTTAAAAAAATCTAGACGTAGGTATCAAGGTGTTCAAGTATGACTAACCGCACTTGGTTGATTGGTGCCCAGTCGTGCGTGAAGCTGGCGTCGACTGGAGCTGTGACGTCATCCGCCAAATTAATAAACATTTATTTATACCTAATATAAAGTCTTTGAAGACATTTAACAAGTTTTTGCATTTGTTTTACATAACACAGGAATATGAACCTTACCGTTAATAGTGATTAAATAAGCATATTTAATTTTTTTTTGTGTACAAACTTCAATTTATTAATAAACTAAGAAATTCTTATATTGCATCATCAAAATTATGCCGAAGAATCAAAACCCGACGATTTTGGACTCCGTTCTTCTGTCGGGACCTCAAAGATGCTTATAATTACGACAGTAGGTGATAACTGGGATAGAGGCCATCCCAGTAGGGTCCTAATTAGAATATTTCATGTCCCGTTATTTTGTACGAGATTAATTAACTCGAATGTTGAGCGTCTCTAGAAGAGAAGTCTTTGTTGATCACTAAAAAATTGGAATACTGAGATAAATTAAAAATAAATATGAGCATTTGTCATTAATATAAGATTTACATTACAAAAATAAAAAAACTAAACTGTCAAGATGACATAACTAATAACTTATATCTTATAACTGTTGTAAGATCATTTGTTACAAATGATAATAACAAAAGTAATATTCTGTTAACAATATGTCAGGACTAATAAAGAAATACGTAAATATTTAATATAACATGTTTTAACTTCACGCTGTATCCCGTATATAACAGGGTAGACATTTCAGTTCTCCATTTTCCGCCAAATTCTTGTGGCATTACGTGTTGAGTGGCGGAACTCAACGGCGCGTTAACACATAATATAATTTTTAAATCAGGAGCCACTCGTGGCGCAGTGGCACAAGCGTGTGAATGTAAACGTGACAGGTTGTTGGTTCGATCCTCACTATAGAAAGTGAAATATTTAATATTTTTATTTCTTCGCTCTGATGTCGATGCAAAAGCGCGACGTTGGGTTCTGCCACTCAACACTCAATGCCACAAGAATTTGGCGGAAACTCTGGAACGGAAGTGTCTATCCTGTTATATGCGAGATACATCGTGCTGCATGCGGGATACAACGTGAAGCTGAGAAAAAAAATATTAATTTCATAAATATTTAAATGTCTATAGGGGCCTTTACTTCTCATCTTTCATGTTAATATTTCGTTAACCTATCGTAAGTTGTTTTGACGTGTAGTAAGCACATGACCGTATAATATACTCTGAAAGATTCAGTGAAAATGACAAACAGAAATTTTATTAGATAAATCAGGATGAAATCTGTATTTAATTAAAAAAGTTTATATAGCTTTGTTTCTAAACAGAGAGTTTTTATAATTTTTTATATTAATTTATATATGAATTTATATATAATTTGTTGAAAATTATATATTTATATACGAAATTTAATTATAATTTGGTATTTATTAACTTTGGTAGTTATTTGGTATGTACGACTAAATTGTCTAAAAGTAATTTGTTGACTCATACAAACTTCAGCTTTCTCAGAAAGTAGAACTAAACAGACACGATACGGCCATCTAAACCGAATCGCTCACTATAACAACCCAGAAATGTGGGTCACCACCACGTTTTTAGATGTTTTTCATTCAACGCCGGTAACAAACATCGAATAATATGGGACATCCAATAATATCGCGATGTTTGACTCGATGCTACATTCTTCGGGATCAAAGGACAATGTACGTACATATCTACTCTTTATAGTGCCGACGCGGATGCGATCAAACTTCCTAATTTCGGGATTTCCTTCTATTAAATTTTTGTTTTAAGTTTACTAGTGATATATTGGTGATAAAATATATAAAAAGCTTCAGGAAGCGATACGTCTGTCTGTGTATCCATGTACGTAGCGTGTCGGAGTCGTGACTCATCCGACTATTCGAGGCGGAATCGTAAAAGTACAAATTAATTGAAATCTACGATCGAAATGTTTTATGTACCGCTGCCTTGTACTATAATGTAAGCTATTTTTGTGTACGCCGGTTTTTGTACGCTTAATACACGAACATTATATATATTTTTTCTTTAGTAGTATTTGTACGTACATCGTTGCTTATAAGTTGATAGGTTTTTATATATTTATTTTATTAAAAGCAGTTTTTATGAAAGAATCAAAACAAGAGGGCGTCGTGGCGCAGGAACATAAGCATGTGACTATGACGTGGCGGTTGTGGGTTCGATTCCTCGTGGGAATGAATTGTTATTTATTAATATTTTCATTCTTTCGCTCTGGTCCCAAGGCAAAAGCGGCAAAGGCCGCCACTCAACATATGATGTCTTGAAAATTCAGCAAAAAGTGGTGAACCCAGTATCTTAACACTACTACTACTACTACTAGGTTCCCTTTAACTATCCTGCTATATGCGGGATACAGCGTGAAGCTGGAAAAAAAGAAAAATAAAAACAAGAAAGGTGTTTAACACAAGTAAATGGAAAAAATAAGAAGAAAGTATTTTTTTATAGAATTCAAAGTAAGACTATTATTAAAACTAGATCGACATAATTACTTTTACATTAGGTGAAGATACATATATCCAGGCCAGTCGTGACGCAGCGGCACGATGCCACGAAGTGTGACTACAAAACCGACTGGTTGTGGGTTCGATCCCCACTCGAATAGATGAAATATTTACTTAAATTTATATTTCCATTTTCTTCGCTCTGGTGTCAAGGCTAAGCGGGGCGTTGAGTTCTGCTACTCAACACGCAATGCCTCCAGAATTCGGCAGAAAGTGAGGAACAGAGTATCTTAACACTAGGTTCCCTCTGCCTACCCTGCTGTGTGCGGGATACAGCGTGAAGCTGATTTGATTTGATTTAATTTTATTTACATACATACGTACTGACGTTAGTTTCTATTGAGTTAACTAACAGGCACTATGTAGTTGTACTTTCCAAGTCGACGGTGTCGTGGCGCAGTGTCATATCGTACGCTCGTTGGTTGTGGGTTCGACCACCATGTTGGCATAAGCATATTTTTTTTTCTTATTATTACAAAGCCTATTATTACAAAGCACAGCGGTTATTTTTATCAAATGTATAAACAATATCTCGAAAAAAATTTACGTATGTGGAGATTGGGGTGCTTTAACATTTTTTTTTATTCGTCCATTTCTGTATGCTGAGATGTAGAAAGCCAAAAAGTCAGCTTATATAGTAACATAGGAGTTTTTAATTTAGAAGTGAAAATTAATTTATAAATTGATAACACTTTCACATTTAAATGAAGTACCTACATACATAGTTAATTTATTTCGGCATCTTTTTACGCTTAAGTCGCTGGTCTAAATAACTAAATTTCTTTAAATTATAATTAAAATAAAATTAGCTTCACGCTGTATCTCGCACACAGCACGTTAGGCAGAGGGAACCTAGTGTTCTGGAAACATCGCGTGTTGAGTGGCGGAATTCAACGCCGCGCTTTGCCTCGACACCAGAGCTAAAAAATTAAAATATAAATAAATATTTCTTTTCCTCGAGTGGGGATCGTACCCACAACCAGTCGATTTTACAGTCACACTTTGTGCCCCTGCGCCACGACTGGCCTATATTACATTAAAATTTACTTTCTGCCTGTCAAGCCTTCTCGGTTTCAATTTTTACTGCTCAAGCCAAACGCATATTGTCCTACAGCAATTTGCTGTCGTAAAAATATATACCTATTTAATCATCATTAATTTACATCATTAACATCATTCTGATGATTAATTCATTTATTTATTTTTATTAATTAACATCATTCTAAGTATAGTATAAGTATCATCATAACATGTTCTAACAAAGATTTTTTTCTCCACTTCTTCTCCACTTTCTTTTCTCCTTACTTTTCGCCCAATTTTTAAGACATTGAATGTTTAGTGGTGAAAATGAACGGCGCACTTTGTCGCATTGCCAAAGCGAAAAAATTAAATTATTTTTTTACCCTACGTCGAACCCACACTTGAAAGTTTCATAGAATATTATAAGTTAATAGATTTTATTATGGATTAATCGATGGAGTTTTGGATAGAATTTATATAAATTATAGGTAGTTTCTCTAAGTGAAATGTCACGTAATGTCTTAATAAAAACCTTTTTATTAAAACATTACCGTTTCCTATTTTCCGCCGAATTCTCTAGACATTGAGTGTGGGTTGCGGAATTCAACGCCACGCAATCATTGCCTCGTTACCATAGTGAGAAAATGAAATTAAACATTTCTTTCTGCCTAGTGGTGATCTAACCCAGAACCGCAGTTTGCCGGTTGTATGATATACCCATGCACCAGGATAGCCTCAACTGCGAAATATTAATATTTAAAACAATATGAAAAACAATTTTGATAATATTAATATTTAAAATAATATTGTAAAAATATTTTTTTTTGTATTAATAATAAGCAAGCGTAATATAGTCCTCCAGATAGATGGGGTGACGATATTCGCAAAGTGGCTGGCATCGGCTGGATGCGAAGAGCTCAAGATAGAGCGCAGTAGAGCTGAATAGTGTGCCAACGGAGAGGCCTATTTCCAGCAGTGGACAAAGACAGGCTGATGATGATGATGATGATGATGATGATGATGATGATGATTAATAACATTTCGATGACCAAACACTAAGATATTTCAAAACAACAAAAAAACCTAAAACTAAACAGTGATCTCTACATAGAGCGCGGCTCATATAAATTATATTAATTAAACAAATAAATAAATGCAGTTGCACTATAATTATATATAAATTGAATGTATTTAAGTCATTTACGACATTTCTGTTTATCATTGTAAAGAAATCGACAAAGTCTTGTGATATCGTTACATATGTTACCTACTGAGTTGAGATAAGAAACCGCGTACGGTTATGCAATTAGGGCGTCGATTATACATGACTTTTTGTTCCTTCCAGCGCTTGTGATTGTAATTTTTTAATATAATTATATGTTATATAAAAAAAATCTTTTGTTTCTTCACACTGTATCCTGCATGTATTAGGGTAGGCAGAGGGAGTGTTAATACACTCTGCTGCCCATTTTCCGGTGAATTCTGGAGGCATTGTGTGATTTGTGGCGGAATTCAACACCGCGCTTTGCCTTGACACCAGAGCCCAGAAATTAATATATTAAATATTTTATTTCTTCGAGTAGGAATTGGACACGCAACCGGTCGCGTTTTCAGTCACAAGCTTGTGCCCTGTAGTAGGTAGTAAGTACCTATTATATTATTTATTTTAAATCAATATTTATTATTATTTTATTATATTATTTTATACTATTTTATTAAATTATAAATAGCATATTACTAACTCCGCCGTGGTATGAATTATATAGATGCACATATAATACCTACATAGAACACATGTACTAATATTAAAAATAAAATTAAAATCAAATCAGCTTCACGCTGTATCTCGCACACAGCAGGATAGGCAGAGGGAACCTAGTGTTAAGACACAACGTGGTTCCCCACTTTCCGCCGAGTTCTGCAGGCATTGAGTGGCGGAACTCAACGCCGCGCTTCGCCTCGACACCAGAGCGAAGAAATGAAAATATTAATGTAAATAAATATTTCATTTCCTTAAACAATATGTGTGAATTTTAATCCTACTAAGGGTTTCTCCATTGGGGACCAAAATATAAAGGAAAAATACGAAAATTGATTTTTCGTATTTTTCCTTTATATTTTGGTTCCTTATGTAAAAGGCATTAATATATATCATAAGAAAAAAATGTTATCTTAATCGATTTACGATGAACGCGATAAGCCAATCTTGATATAAATATGTATTAAATATGAGTATGTTGTAGTATGGTTACGTAAGTCTTAAACTTATTATAGAAATAACTTTTTTTGAGGCCAGTCGTGGCGCAGGGGCTCAAATTGTAGCTGTAAACGCGATAGGTTGTGAGTTCGATTCCCCCCTGAGGAAATGAAATAATGGTGTCGAGGCAAAATCGCACCACTAAACACGCAATGCCTTTAGAATTAGGCGGATAATGATAAACGGAATGTCTTAACATTAGGTTCCCTCTGCATACTTAGCTGGGTGACGTTAAAAAAAATACTGTATGAAATATTTATGTTTCTTTGTTAAAATAAAAGGTTAAGAAGTCAATACTGGGAATACATTATAATTGTAAAGGTCAATAGGTAAGTGCTGAATGCAACACGAAATGTGCTTAAAGTACCTACTTAAATACATATGTTTATAATTTCAAGTGACATATTTTTATTTTTTTTTATTTATATGCAATTTTTTTGCTATCAAAATTAGTGAACAAAGGTGATGTCAACCTAACGATCATTATCATTGTCATCATCATCATCATTATAGCGTCGAAAGAAAATAAAAATAAACGACTTTTGGGTCCTTTTTATCTACACAGACTGGAATGAAATATGGAATCTTATTTAAAACGTATTAATATATTTTAAATCCGAACAAGATATAAAATTAAAACTTCTACACAAATTCCACTGTTCATCCTATAGGATTTGAACCAGCGACTATCGGACAAAATTTCATATTTACATAGAAGTTTCTAAGCCTATAATAACGTTTACGATGCACCTGCCTGCATATATTCGTAAATCTGCATTTATGCAATAAATACAAGGTTGACGTCCTAAGACTTTAAGTTTATTCACTTTAAGAATTATAAAATAATAATAAATAACTTGCGGCTTCGCCCGCTTGAATTTCTTGTATACAATAGACAAATTATACAAAATCTTTTCACAAATTGTAGCCTACGTGTTATTCTGTAATCTGTGTAATGAAGTAGAATGTAAATGGGGAACGGAGTGTCTTATTACTAGGTTCCCTCTGCCTACCCGGCTATGTGCGGGATACAGCGTGAAGCTGATTTTTTATTTTTCTTTACTGTAATGAAAAGTTTCATCTTAATCCGTTCAGTAGTTTCTGCGTGAAAGTGGAACAAACGACCACCTTCACAAACTTTCACATTTACAATATTAGTAGGATTTATTTGTACGGAACATTTGATTACTTTTATAGTAGCAATATTATGTTTCATTGTTAGATTTTTTATATTAGATTTTTTTACCGCCACTCTATACTTGAATGGAGCTCTGTCTTTCTAAGTGGGTCAAAGCGATAACCTTCTTAGCCATTCCGAATTAAGATTTCCGGTCATCAGTACGTACTTGGAAGATATCATTAATATCTTCATGTCTAAAAAACGATGAAATATAAATTACTTTTTAATATTTCTTATGATTACCCTATGAAGAAGATATAGTCGTGCACTGGTAGTAATGGGTGTGGGTTCGATTCCTACTGGGAGAAAATAATGATTTTAGTTAACTCCGCTCTTGACAAGACAAAACGTATTTTTAGCATTTTTATTTTTAAAGTGTTATTCCACACTTAGGAAAAATACTTATTTAGAAAACGTATAAAAATTCCAGGAGGCGCGGGTTCGAGTCCCGCTACGTTCAATTTTTTATACGTTACCTACATACGTATTTTAGATACGTCATCCAAAATATGATGTCTCAAAGGACGGAAAGTGGAAAACAGAATTTACTGAAATTGACTGTAATCTCTCTCTGCATAACTTGCTAATGCTATCCTAGAAATGTTTCAAAGCTATCATATGTAAAATCAGAAGCAGAGGGAACCTAGTGTTAAGACACTCCGTTCCCCACTTTTCGTCGAATTCTAGAGGCATTGCGTGTTGTGTGGCGGAGCTCGACGCCGCTCTTTGTCTCGACACCAGAGCGAAAAAATGGAAATATAAAATTAAATAAATATTTTATTTTCTCGAGTGGAGATCGAACCCACAACCAGACGGTTTACAGTCACACTTTGTGCCCCTGCGCCACAACTGGCCTCAATGAGTATCATATATTTATTTAATCTGTTAAATGATCTCGTGTAATTAAAAGTAACATTTAGAAATGCAAATACGTTGTATTTAGAACATACCTCCTTGCTAAATATTTTTTCGTACTGCAATAATAAAATATACAAATTAACTAAAAGATAAATTAAATTTATGTACATAGCAATTTAAGTGACGATAAACCGCCTTAAGTGGTCGTTAAATACAGACACCAAGGTAAATGTTTGTTAAATTTACTTTGTTAATTTAATGATTTAAACTGCACGATTATGAAAATTGATAGTTGTGTATCAGCAATGAATTTAGGAAAAAATGCCATATATTACTTTTTATATTATTTTTAGCTTCATGTTGTATCCCGCAGGGTAGGCAGAGGGAACCTAGTGTTAAGACACTGAATACCCCATTTTCCGTCGAATTCTGGAGGCATTGTGAGTGTTGAATAGCAAAATGGTCATGCTTTGTCTCGACACCAGGGCGAAGAAAATGAAAATATTTCATTTCCTCAAGTGGGAATCGAACCCCACAACCTGTCGCATCAACAGTCACAGTTTGTGCCCCTGACGACTGGCCTTCTATAAATATTTTGTGAAATTTTTAGCAACGGATACTTGCTTCGTAGTCACTGCCAAAATCTTATTTTTTGTATACTGTTCATATTCTGTTTTAAAACTTTATTATAGAATAAGAAGGAAATAAGTATGTAGTAAAAATATTAAATGATATATATAAATACAGAACCGATGTATGTTTGTGATAATATATAGAAAATAGAACTACGATTTTGAAGATGTCAGTTTTCCTTTCGACAACAAAATAAATATATATTCATATTTCTTTATATAATATCTTTTAAATAAAAAAAAACACGTAAAAGTTTGATAATTTATTTCTACATATCAGTGCATTTTAAAATAAATTACATGTTAAATATTTAAGATCTACAATTATATTATATAATAACGAATAAAACTTAACAAATACACTACAATACAGTAGCTACTATCTAAAAAATGGAATAAATATGTTTCCATTAATGACAATAATTATAATGATAGTAATGTCTAATGACAATTAATGATATTGTAAAATAATGATAGATCTTAAGATTTTGACATAATCTCCTTCATCGCCAATTCAATCTTCAATTGTATACACGCAACCCGTTCTTGGAATATTTGATTGACCAAACTTAGTCTTTTTTGTTCCAACATTGTGTTTTCCTTCATTAACTTCTGCCTCAACTCTTGCTCTTCGACAGTATAATTTTCTTTTTGCTCTTTATTTTGTAAATTACCTTCTTGTTTGCTTTTTAAAGCTACATGACTCCTTAGTTTCACTATTTCAAATTGTTCAGAATTGATTTTGGCCTGAAGTAACGATTTTAGTTGTAAATATTCAGCATTCTCTAATTGCAATCGTAATACTTTCAGTTCTTTTTCAGTTAATTTAGGTTTTTCTTGTTCTAAATTAGATGAAACTTCGTTTTTTTCTTCTTGCGGTTTAAATTCAAAGTTATCTTCGAATTCGACGGGAAATGAATCTGGGACTGGCATAGTGTTAGTATTCGTGTTAGGAGATTCTTTAGTTTCGAAGGCATCATTTTGTACATTTTCTGCTTCTATTTGGATATTTTCGTTGGTTTGTGAGTCTTTTCTGACAGGTTCTGGTTTTTCTTCTTGTTTCTCATCTATGGAAAATTGTTGTTGTATGGGAGCTGTATTGGGTTCAACTGATTTTTGTACTGCGCGAAGTTTTCTCTGAAAAATTATAATTTTACTTCATATATGCAATTTTTTTATTTGCATCATATTCGTAAAAATATTTAAACACAGTGGAGACCTGATTGTCCGGCCCTGAGTTATAAAAGATTCGGACAATCGGACCGTTCTGTGTGAACACGTGACTTTTGATTAAAATAGAAATTTATAAAAATTTAAAACTACTACTTATATATTAGAGGTCAGTCGTGGCGCAGGGCCACAAAGTGTGACTGTAAACGCGACTGGTTGTGGGTTCGATCCCCACTCGAGGAAATTAAATATTTATTTATTTAAATTTATATTTCCATTTCTACGCTCTGGTGTCGAGGCAAAGCACAGCGTTGAGTTCCGCCACTCAGCACGCAATGTCTCCAGAATTAGGCTGAAAGTGGGGAACAGAGTGTCTTGATAATAGGTTCCCTTTGTCTACCCTGCTGTGTATGGGATACTGGGTGAAGCTGATTTTTTTACTACTTATATTATAAAATATTTTGTAATATTAGTTGCATATTTCAAGATATAATCGCTTTTCGTAATTGAAGTTCAAACCCATGACCATCGCATTTAGGCTGACCCTCATCTACTACGCTACAGTGGCAATATATAAGCAATTTAAATGACGATAAACCGGCTAAAATGATGAAGTTCGTGACAATTTAAATTTAGTGTATATATCAAATTTAGTTGAATTTACTATGTTAATTTTGAACCTAAAAGATTACAAAGTAAATAAATAACTTTTTATCAGCTTCATGCCATATGCCAAAAATAGGAGGGTAGTCAGTAGGAACCTAGTGTTAAGAAACTACGTTCCCCATTTTCCGCAAAATTTATCGAGGCATTGCGTATTGATATCGCGCTTTGCCTTGTTACAAAAGCGAATTAATTTAAATATTAATAAAAATATTATTATTACATATAATGCATTGTCCCGAGCCCCAACTGAACCCACAACCGTCGTATACAAGTTTTTACTACGACGCCACGGGGGCCTCTAACTGAGCTGGATAATAATAGTTTATACCTAGTAATACCTAGTAATAGTACCTTCAATTGTGTAACAATGCGTTGCGCCTCCCACAGCTGTTGGTCCCGGGCCGTAGTAATGAACCCGGCGTGCATCTCCGCGTGTATTTGGTTCAAAAGGGACTCTTGTTTCCTCAATTCCTCGCTAATTTCATTCGCGGTTTCTGGAAAGTCCGCCGGAAGGGACTGAAGTGGTGGTACGTATCTAGAATTATTTAGAAAAATGGTTAATTTTTTAAATATCAGTTTTAGGGTTTATTGAATTCGAATGTGGAATGGCGGAATTCAAGGCCACGCTTTCTTTACTACAGCTAAAATAAAAATATCTAATTGGCCGCAGTGGAAACGTAACTTAGCTTAGCACAAACATGCAGACAAAAATCATTGCTTTAGGTTCTATTTCCTAGACAAATTTCTCCATAAATAGATATATCTACCACATACAGAAAACGATCAGTAACATTTTTTTATACATATAGATTTATACTAAAAATATAGATTTAATAAATAAAAATACTCACTTAGTAAGACGGACATCGGGAAACAGTTTCTCGGCTTTGGTGATGAAGTAAGTGAGGAGATTCAGTGACATGTTGAGTGCGGGGCCCATCGCCGTTGCTATCGTTTGTATGTTCACGTGATTCACCTAAAAAATAAATTGTAATGTAGTTTTTTTACGTTTGTAAATCTTATTGCACATTTAGGAAAGAAGAATATTTTTTTTACAACACATCAAAATTTTAATAAATAGCATTTAAAATTATAATGTACTTTTTGACATTTATAAAATCTTATTGCATATTTAGAAAAGAAAAAGATTTTTTTTATAAAAGCATAAAAAGATGTTTAATAAATAGCATTCTCTCTTGCCAAACGATAATTCTAAACATTTAGCTTGGAGTACGGGAACTTATAAAACTGCCTGCGAAGAGAGATGCTAACAAAATTAATACGCTGTAACAAGCATATAAAAAATAGCTGGTCAGAGCGCTTGAACGGTTTACAAGAGGCGCGGGTTCAAATCTCATGACGCTAAATTTTTTATGATTTCTAAAAAAGTATTGTTATCTAGTGTCCTGAATATAGCATGAGAGCCAGAGGGAACCTACTGTTAAGGCCCTGTCCGACATATGCATTTATACTACTATTGAGTTTATTTTCTATAATTTAGTTGGTTTATTTCTTTTTCGCAACACGGGCGAGGCCCCATGTTACTGTACATGTAATAATATAATTACAGTAAGGTCGACAAGTCGTGGACGTCTAGAAGTTAGCAGTAAACAGTGCAGATTTGATTTAAGGATTTTATTCTACTTTTGATTAGTATTGATACCCGAGTGAACAATACGCAAAAGTTTAGAAAACTTCAGAGCGACCACAATTACCTTTTACAGCGTTTTTACTTGTTACAGCGTATTAACCTTACTCTATATACATTTTTAACCATTGTCCAAAATAAACACAACAAACCTGCTCATTAGCAACAACATAACCAAAATGGCTCACAAGCCACGCCAGCAGCGTGTAGTTGGTGTGAGGGAGGCGTGCCAGCAGCGCCGCCATGGCGGCGTCGCGCTGCGGGTCCGCCATCGCCGTCACGGCCTCTATTTGGCCGTGCAGCTCTTGTGTTAATATCGATTCTGGTAGTTCACTGTGAAGGTACGAAATGACATAATAAAGTATGGAGCAGTGTTTGACGCGACGGCTGTAAGTTCGATTCCGACTCGGGACAATTGATTATTTTCGAGTCGTTGAGTTCCGCCACTCAACACTGAATGTCTCGAGAATTGGGCGGTGCGTTTTACACGAAGTCTCTCAACGCTAGGTTCCTTCTTTCTATGTTGCTTTAAGCAGGATGTGAAGCGTAAAGCAAAAAAAAATTAATTATTTGAACATCTTAGCATTTCGTATAATAGATTTATTTAGTGACAAAAAACTTGGGAGTAGTATCTGATCACTTGCAACCTAGGTAAGATAGGTCTCAGAAGCCCCTTTAGAATGTGCATTAACTCAACTTTTACAGCCCACTCTATGTAAGTTTACAATTTTTTCCTGTTTTACACTTTATTTCGCAAAGCTTGGTATGCAGAGAGAAACTTTTAAGACCATCCATTCTCTCAAAGTGGAGAATAAAATATAATATGGAGAATCAAACTTCATCTTTTTAACTTTATTTACACAAACAAACACCATTTTAAAATACAATATTATGTGATTCCCTCACGAGGCAATGGCAAAGTAAGACAAAATACGGCGTTAAGTATCATCAGTCAAGAAAATGGAAAACAGAATGTCTCAACCCTTCTATTTTCGGGATAGAGCGTAAACCTAAAAAAAATGTTATTACCTTATAAAACTTTTAAGCATCGCACAAGCCACCGGTACGTCCCAATGGTAAGGAAACGTTGGTCCTCGATCTGTGAACAACTTGCGCAGTTGCTGCAGTTTTATCTTGTCAGGTTCCACACGATATATTTGATTCGATTTTAAGCCGTGCGCCTGTAATACAAGAAAATAAAAATAACGAGAATATTATAAAAACAGTCTATGGCCACCATAGACTGCAGCAGCAGCGGCAGCAGGCAGCGGCGTAGATTCTGGTTATAAATGCATTAAGTATTCAATCCCCACTTGAGAGAGTGTTTATATTTAAAATTAGTTTCAGGTGATTATATTAAGCGTAATATGACACGGCGTGGCGTTGAGGTCCGCCACTCATAACGCCAATCACCAATGTCTCGGATTTGGGCGTAAAGCACCTAGATAATGTCTCGAAATTTGATTCTCAATGTCGTATGGTTCCCGATGTAAATAAATTTAAATTTTTGTAGAAATTCTTTTAAGCCAAGAGATTCATAAAATGATAATAAGTTTTATCCACTTAGGGAAACGTTCTATTATATTTAAAACGTAATTTGTTACAAAAGACACTTAAGACAAAGTTCGACATTGAGTTATATCGACCGTAACAAACCACTTTTAACTTTGAGATAGATCTTGAGATGCTGTTTTAATAAACTATGAATGAAATTGTATTTCGCGTTCAAAGCTATAGTGTTAAATATAGATATTTCAACTTTACTTCAATACAGAAAGATCGCGTGATAATTAAATTCCACAATTTGTCTAATATCTCATCAATAATAGCCATATGGCTGGAATTTGAACCTACAGCCATAACTTCCAAGGCCTGCAACTACTTCGCAAGGATAATTTTCTTTAAATTGCAAACACTATATGAATTTTTCATTCTTTTATATATTTGTGTATACATACAGTATACTGTATACAGGGTGGAAGCGACAGCGCTCCGTTTACGGGAACAGCATATAGGGTGAAATATTTTAAACCCATACCTAAAGAAATTAATCAAGACACCTCAACAGTTTAGACGTAGGATTTTTTTTTTCATTTCACGATGTCAATATACTATTTTTATTTTATCAGATTCACGCTGTATTTCGCATGTAGCAAGTTACCCAGAGGGAGCCTAGTGTTAAGACACTCCGCTCCCCTTGACTTGGAAAAAAGTAAATGCACTTTCAATGACACCAGAGCGAAGAAATAAAAAATTTAAATAATTCGTATCCTCGAGTGAAATTCGAACCCATAACCTCTCGCGTACACAGTCACGCTTAGGTGCCCTCGTCACGACTGGCCTCTTAAAAATTCGAAATAATAAATTAGTTACAAAAGTCCTCATTTACAAGGACAGTTCAATATATCATATAATAAAGAGTATCCATTGTTGTTGTAAGTCACGAGGCAAAGTAATTTCGGTAACAATACAACTAAATAGGTATATGCCGTTAATATACGGTGCTTGTATGTAAGTTTGTATGAAAAACGATCATATGTTTTGGGCCTTTCAAATCGCATGTAGGGTAATTTACCTATTAGTTATACGCTTTTTGTACCAGCGACGCAGTGTAGTAGTTCATACTATTTACTATTTTTATCAACTTCAGAAATATCCGTTTTTCGTCAGTATTCGAGACTGTGTTGTGTTGTGTTTGAGTATCGGAACAATCAACTTTCTTTGTCTTCTATATCGAAGAAAAGAAAATAAAATTTCCCCCAATTGAGGATAGAACCCATCGCTTTCATAGTTAGACATTGTCCCACTGCGTTACGATGGTCACCTAATAATCATAAACTTCAATTTCTGTCGAGGCTAAGCGCGGCGTAGAGTTCTGCCACTCAACACGCAATGCCTCCAGAATTCGGCAGAAAGTGGAGAACGGAGTGTCTTAATACTAGGTTCCATCTGCTTACCCTGCTGTGTGCGGGATACAGCGTGAAGCTGATTTTTTATTTTGATTTTTCAATTTCTACATAATATAAGAATATATAAAATAACATAAAAATAATATATTTACACAAGTTTGTTTAATTGCAAAAGTAATTAACGATGAAAAAGAGATTAAATGTTAAGGAACATGTTTTATTAATTTATTTAATGTTAAAATAATAAAAGTCAAGCATAAAGTGATAAAATTACAAACACACTATAGAACGATTTATATGTTAATTATATAATAGAATTTATACTGAAAAGTTATTTTAAAGTAAAATAAGACTTGTAAAAATTATATACGAATATTAAATATGCCTTCTAATGCTGTATAATATAACAGCTTCGTAATTATTTTCCGCATAGCAGGGAAGGCATAAGTAATCTAATTTTAATAAAGAGGGAGGGGCCTCAAAGCACCTTCCAAATTTCAAGACATTACTCGTTGAATGACGTCATTCTGCGCTTTGTTTTGATATTAGCGCGAGAAAAATATTAATAATTTATTTCTCCGAGAGAGAAAGAGCGAATCGAACCTACAACCATCGCGATGACAATCAAAATAAAAATCAAAAATAAGTTAGCTTCACGCTGTATCCCGCATACAGCAGGGTAGGCAGAGGGAACCTAGTGTTAAGACACTCAGTTCCCACTTTCTGCCGGATTCTGGAGGCATTGCGTGTTTAGTGGCAGAACTCAACGCCGCGCTTTGCCTCGACACCAGAGCGAAGAAATGGAAATATAAATTTAAGTAAATATTTCATCTCCTCGAGTGGGGATCGAACCACAACCAGTCGGTTTACAGTCACACTTTGTGCCCCTGCGCCACGACTGGCCTCTACAATCAAAATTGTGTATATAAATATAGAATAACTTCATAAATGACATTTTCATTCTAAATGGTACCTGTAAAAAGTCGATACTGTCGCGAACGACCAGAGGGAGGCCGGTGTCGTCGTGGCATCTCGAACGCTCCACTGACTGCTGGAGTGGAACGCCGAATATGGGTAAAGCGACTGGAAGAAAATAATAAATAATTCAATTTATTTCTACATTATTTTACCGTAGTTTAATGTAAAAAGTGGTTCGTTTGTAATAAGAAATGTTTCTTAAAAATATAATGATGTCATTTTAAAATTAATTAATGTTATCCTAACTAAAAGAAGGTGCTACCTCTGGGGAATGACTAACTTAACATGCATACATCCTCTGATTCCTAAAATCATAATTAAATTAAATCAGCTTCACTCTGTATCCCGCACACAGCAGGGTAGGCAGAGGAAACATAGTGATAAGACACTCGGTTCCCCACTTACCGCCGAGTTTTTCAAGGCATTGCGTTGATTGATTGGTGGAACTCAAAGCCGGGCTTTTGTCTTGGTGCCAAAGCGAAGAAATGAAAATATTAATAAATAAAAATTTAGTCCCTCGAGTAGGGATGGAACCCACAACAGTCGCGTTTCAGTCACACCCTTGTGCCCTTAGGCCACGACGGCCTCAATTCTTATTCCTACGAGTAAAAATACATAAAAATAAAAAAAATATTCTCGTTCCCCAAGCACAGTTACCCCACCCACACACACAGCCTTCCAATAACAATTCTACGTGACTTTCATTTTAATTGCTATCAAACATAGTAACACTGACAGGTGTCAAAATATGAAACTACTATTTATAGGTGACGAACTATGATGAATTAATTATACTTTTTTTTAAATACCTATAATTCGGACAGGTGGCGTCTAAAAATAGGTCAACTTACAGCTGAATATAAACTTGTTACAAAACTAAGATATTAATTATTTATCATTGAAAAAAAAAATACAACAAAAAAAACAAAAAATTGTAGAAAAAACGATGGTGAATTTCACAGCAGCACAAAATTGCAATTAAACAAACCCTTTTTACATTTTGAAAAAATATCATTGTAAATAATATATGAATATAAAGAGTAACATATGTATGTATGTTACTCTTTATATTCATATATTATGTACCATAACAATAAGATGATGAAATAATATTATTAAGGTATATTATATATATATNTAGGTAAAACGCACAGAACTTCCCTAATGAAAAAAAATATAGTATATTTATTGTATTAAGTAGAGAATAAATTGTTTGTTTCTCCGAATGGAAGGAATAGGAAGAAAATAGTTCTTTTTATCTTACAGAATCTTTCGTTTCTATAACGAAATGTAACATTATTTAGCTATAAATGTCAAGTAAAAACAGGCACTTGATACAAAAAGCCTTTCGGTTCCCAGGAGACTTAAGACTCCAATACTTATGTAGTATAAGTACTTATCGGTAATGTAATTTCTTTATACTCGTACATATATGTGATGTACAAGTTTTTTTTGTAGTTTCCACGCTGCATCTCGCTCACAGCATGGTAGGCAGAGTGAACCAAGTGTTAAGACACTCCGTTCCACACTTTCCGCCGAATTCTGGAGGCATTGCGTGTTGAATGACTGAACTAAGCGACATGCTTTGCCTGAATTCTCACTCGAGAAAATATTTAAATATTTAAATATTTTCTCGAGTGGGAATCGAACCCACAACCTTTCGCGTTTACAGTCACACGCTTATACCCGTGCGCCACAACTAGCCTCACAAATATTATTAAGAGGATAAAAAAATATTAAGATATTTAATTAATCTAATAAAAACTGAGTAAAACGCCTTAATAAAACGAAAATTGGTGGAAAATTATCAAAATTTAACTGAAAACTCACGTCTCAAGCTTGTTTTAAGTATATATTATAATAATGTATTTTTAAATTAAAATATATTTTACGTTTTGTCTTTTATTTACATAAAAGTTATGGACTTTGTTGTATAATAACAATATTTTTTAAGGCACACCGAATATAAAATTTTAAAAAATCAGCTTCACGCTGTATCCCAGCAAGGCAGAGGGAACCTAGTGTTAAGACACTCCGTTCCCAGGCATTGTGTTCTGAGTGGCGGAACTCAACGCCGCGCTTTGCCTCGACACCAGAGCGAAGAAATGAAACTATCAATGTAAATAAATATTTCACTTTCTCGAGTGGGGATCGAACCCACGACTAGTCTATTTTACAATCACACTTTGTGCCTCTACGCTACGACCGGCCGAATATAAAGTACTAAGCCGAAATAATAAATATAAATCCAAATAATAATATCAAAAGGTAATATCCTTTTACAATAACAAAAATATGTTTTACATCGAAAATCTTAGCATTTTGAGCAAAATTATAAGTAAAAAGAATAATCAATTGCAACACACTCACCGCCGATATCGAATCCGTTTAGAAATGGATTAGTTGAAAACATTTAAAAATATGAAACTTATATTATTGAGAAATAAAACTTTAGAGTTTACTATTATTATATAATAAAAAAATACCGTCACACGTTACAACGTTATCATAGACCTTGAGTCAATGTTTTGTTATTAGCACAGATAATATTTTAACACTTTATCATTTAGCGCTTTTGGTTTGGTTAAAATGTATATGTTTCGTATAGCAATTTCGATATTTCGACGTACCTACTTGTATATTTTAACAATGTTTAAGATAAAATGTTGCCTCTATGGTGCAGTTGGTCGCGTGTAATGTTATGATAGTTAAAAATCAGATTCACGCTGTATCTAGCACACAGCAGAGTAGGCAGGGGGAACCTAGTGTTAAGACACTCCGTTCCCCACTTTCTGCCGTATTCTGGAAGCATTGCATGTTGAGTGGCAGAACTCAACGTCGCGCTTAACCTCGACACCAGAGCGAAGAAATGGAAATATAAATTTAAGTAAATATTTCATCTTCTCGAGTGGGGATCGAATCCATAACTAACCTAGTCGGTTTTTACAGTCACACCTCGTACCGTTGCGACACGACTGGCCTCTGTTACGATACTTGTAGATTTGAATATCGAAACGTATTGTTTTTTTTTTTTTTTTTTTGGCTGACGCTGTAATCCGCACATAGCAGGGTAGGCAGAGGGAACTTGGGAACCTCGTGTCAGACACTACCTTCCCCATTTTTAGACGAATCGCTCGTTTTTTTTGCTCAACCTTGTGTTAAGACACTCCGTTCCTCACTGTCAGCCGAATCGCTCGTTTTTTTGCTCCTGCTCTACTACAGCCTTGATTTACATTTTTGCTAACTTAATAGGATGAAATGTGGCATTGTTTTTCTTCTTCTTCCATTTTATATTATTCTCATTTAGGGTGAAAAATTGTGAACAGAAATATTTTTTACTAGGTTCTCTTGACCTATCGGCAATTTGATAATAATGGTTGAACTTATAAAAACATCTTAATATCTAAGGCGACAAATATAAAAGTGCCTTCGTATTGCAAAGGTCAAGGTGTATTTTAGTGAAACCTAAGACTTGGTGGTGGTCAGATCACTCGAAGAAAAAAAAAACGTTACTGTGTAAATAAAAAAAAAAACAGTTTAACTTTCTTTAAACAGGATAAGGATCCTGCTTAGCAGACAGCCAGCCAGTAGACGGGATAGACAATATTTTACCAAATTTTTGAGACATTGTAATGGAAAAATTTAACGCTGCGTTTTCTCTACCAGAGTTGTAAAATGAAAATATTTTTTAAATACAAACGTTCCCCCGAGTGGGGATCGAACCCACAACTCCACGGTACTACCAGACGCCAGGACGACAAGTTAATATACTACTACTAACTACATTAAAGATTTAAGAAACATTAATGTTTGACGTTGATTATTATAATACAAAAAAAATAATTGTCTTTATGTTTTTTTTTTTGNACACTCCGTTCCTCACTGTCAGCCGAATCGCTCGTTTTTTTGCTCCTGCTCTACTACAGCCTTGATATACATTTTTGCTAACTTAATACGATAAAATGTGGCATTGTTTTTCTTCTTCTTCCATTTTATATTATTCTCATTTTGGGTGAAAAATTGTGAACAGAAATATTTTTCACTAGGTTCTCTTGACCTATCGGCAATTTGATAATAATGGTTGAACTTATGAAAACATCTTAATATCTGAGACATTAAATATAAAAGTGCCTTCGTATTGCAAAGGTCAAGGTATATTTTAGTGAAACCTAAGACTTGATGATCAGATGACTGGAAAAAAAACGTTACTGTGTGAAAAGAAAAAAAAGTTTAACTTTCTTTAAGTAGGATAAGGATCCTGCTTAGCAGGGTAGACGGAATAGACAATATTTTACCAAATTTTTGAGACATTGTAGTGGAAAAACTTAACGCTGCGCTTTCTCTACCAGAGTTGTAAAATGAAAATATTTTTTAAGCACAAACGTTCCCCCGAATGGGGATCGAACCCACAACTCCACGGTACTACCAGACGCTATCTCGATACGCCAGGACGACAAGTTAATATACTACTACTAACTACATTAAAGATTTAAGAAATATTAATGTTTGACGTTGATTATTATAATACAAAAAAAATAATTGTCTTTATGTTTTTTTTTATGGCAAAAGACAAGCCAAACGAGCGTCCCGGTCACCTGATGGTAAGCGACTTCCGCCGCCCACGACCCCGTGCAACACCAGAGGAGCTTCAGGTGCGTTGCCGGCCTTTAAGGTGGGTTGGGCGCCGGAGTCCGGCATTACCTAATGCGAAACGCAGTGGCTTAAAGGCACTACTTAACGCCGGTTTTAAATGCCGGGGGTGGTAATGATCCGGTCGAGTCTGCCCATGCGTGTTGCCATTACTGGCGACGTGACTCTACCACACGTACTTTAGTCGCCTCTTTCGACACCACCAGTACCAGGATGATCCTTTTCTAGGCCGGGATCACACGGCTCAAAACAAAACGGACAATAGATCTCTATTATAAAATAAACTTAAGCCATCGTTTCAATAAATTTCAGACGAGTTAAGCTTCGATAAGCTCCACATTGCAAATAGAATTTGATAATCTAGTATAAGATACGAGTACCTATCATAACTGATATATTTCTTTTTATGAATGCCTCCAGAATTCAGCGGAAAGTGTGGAACGGAGTGTCTTAACACTAGATTCGCTCTGTCTACCCTGTTATGTGCGGGATACAGCGCCAAATTGATTTATAAAAGGTACGGCAAAATCTTCTAAATAGACCTTTTTTATTTTTATGCAGAGTTTAAGTAGAAAAAATAGCACTTTATTATAAAAGATAAATATTGTATTTTTTTAGTATCGACGATATTGTAATTATAAGATTTTACGCCTCCTCCAAATTATTACGCATATTATCTTCATATCAGATTACAATATGGATAACGTGTTCTATACAAAGAAAATACGACACTAGCTTGGCGACGCTGTGACGTAGTTAGAACATCTCTGACCACAATAATAACAGGTTTAGTTCCTTCAGACGAAATATACCGAAATTCTTTTTATTGTATTTTTTTTTAATTTTTAAAATTAACTGATAATCAAGTACATTACTAATTGGAATCGAACCCAAAACCTGTCGCGTTTACAGTCCCATGTTTGTGCCACTGCGCCACGACTGGCCTCAAATGTCTATGAAATTTAATATTTACATACACCAATTAACATTACCGTGGTTGAGCTTCACGTCTCCTTAATAAGGGTTTAACCTAGAACACCTGTCATAATATTGCGCGCGTATTGAATTATATTCGAAGGTTATATTATGTATTTTTTTATTTATGAACCGATTGTAATAAAACAAATAATAAATATTAAGGGAAGCTTGCCAGAATCCTGTAGTGAAAACTGTGCTTAAAATCGGTTAAGCCGTTTCTGAGATTAGGGGAACAAACGCACACACAAACAGATAAAAAAATTAAAAATCATTGTTTGTTAGGTTCTATTACATTATTAAATGCCCCCAATGCGCCCCAATAATGTTTTTTCTTATTTTTCTTCCATGTACAGGCACCGATTAGTTACAATTTTATTGAATACTTAAATCGTGAAAATTATATCAAATAAAAAAGTTTAAAAACATTCAACGTGTCAAATTACACACGGACGTGTAAGCCTTAAATTTTATTATTAAAGACGAAATAAAAAAACATAAAAAAATGAAATTTTAAACATGATAAATAAAAATATTTAACTGGATAACTCTATTTTTGTCTTTACCTCTTTTTCGCATTTTATAAGCACTGTATTTTCACAATATAAAGATTAGATGATTTATTTATTGTAATATTTAATATTAAATAAACCACTATTACTATTGGGATCACCGTGCAGTGGAAAAACATTTGCGACGACAGTTGTGGATTCAAATCCCAATCAAGGAGACTATTATTTTAATTTTTCCGATCCCGTATGGTAACGGCGTCGAAATTCATGAGGCAACTTTACCTGCTATAATGTGGGATTTAAAATAAAGTTGAAAAAAAAAATCATATAATTTTAATGTAATCTATATATATAAANTGTAATCTTTCATAAGCACTCACCTCCTAAAGTAAATATTTCCTCAAACGGTACACCCGACGTGACAGTTGACGGCACTTTCGTCAGTTTTTTGTCTTTTTTATCTTTATCTTTTTCTTTGACTTTCTCCTTTTCTTTTTCCTTCACCTTCTCCTTATCTTTGTCTTTGACTTTTTCTTTTTTATCATCTTTTAATTTTTCTTTTGATTCTAGTTTAAATTTAGCTTTTTCTTCTTTCTCCTGTAAATTAATATAAACATATACTTATAGGCATACATATATATAAGGTATTTTAATTAGGTAGTCGCAATTATTCTTAATCTATACTATAAACAATACAGTTTTTATGAATCAGTATACGAGTATATAGGTATCTATTATCGATTTTCTTTATTTGCTGTAGTTTTGTATATTATTTACATAGTATAAATTATAACATTTAGTATTGAGCGCACTATGTAGGCATGGGTAGTGCCCACACCGGAATAATCTTGTGCCCTCTTCAGAAATTTATTGCTAACAAAAAATTAACCCTGACAAACTGAAATAACCTACATACTAACAGAATTATTCAAAACTAAAGTCCAGGCCATCCTAGAAAAAAAAATATTTCTAGAAACGCCCGTGCACTTTGCAGAAAGTCGTAAGCCTTAATGATTAATATTTACTAAGAGAAATCAATTATATTGCGCCTACACAACAAACACGTGTAGGCAAACACATCAGTTGCGCAAGTAAATAGTTTATAGTATAATGCCATTTATTTATTTAGTTGGTATCTAAACTTCAATTAAGTTAAACTGTTGAGATAATTTATAAGAAAAATATTTTATAGTGACACGGCTCATAAACCAAAGATATATAAGTTTTATTGTTCTTCACCAAAAGTTTGTGAGTTTATAATTATTTACTAAATAAAAGCAGCTCAACAATTTAAATACTATAATAGCTACCGTATTTATTGGGAATATCGAAGATTCTTACTACGATTCTGTTAATCGTAAAACATAGATATAACTTTATACAAATATTATTTATTATATTTAATTTATATAAATGAAAATCTACTGAAATATGTTATTTACACGTCCTACGTTTTCATAATAAACCAAAACAACAAAAAGCCAATAACTTCCAGCAACCGATTCTCAAAAGAGAACGACAATAAAATAATTGCACAAATCTGCATACAAACAAAATTACTGTCACATTTACTGACAACTTAACAAAAAAAAAACACTTTATATTATTACACTATAAAAAAAAATCACGTTTAAGCCGAAATCAATTTTCGGAAGGAAAGAAAGGAGAATTTTTACGTGGATTCGATCAGAAACAATATGGTCACCTTGGTGAAAACGCTACGCAGGTGGTGCATGACGCGGCCAGAGCACAACTGAACACGCTGTCGACTCTGACAAGGTCGACACTACCTACAACATCGTATTATGCATCAGCGAGCCACAACGTATTTTGTAATCCTTCAATAATCATTATTTACGAACTTTGATCGAAAAATGATTTCGATTTCGATTATCGATAGGATGATAGGGATAATCTAAAGGAACTGTGAACGACGTCAGCGTGATTTTTGTAGATGTCAAAATTTTATTGCTGTAATTGTTATTTCAGGCCAGTCCTGGTAGCGCTAGGGTATGAATGTAAACGCAATAGGTTGCGAGTTCGATTCCCACACGAAGCAATGAAAATATTTAATATTTTCATTTCGGTGCTCTGGTAAAGAGGCAAAGCGGCGGCGTTGATTTCCGGAACTCAACACGCAATGCCTCTTGAAAGTCGACGGAAAGTGGTGAACAGAAGATTTAATGGGAACAGAGTGTTTTAATACTAGATGCTCAAAAAAAAATTTGAACAACTTTACGTATGTCTCATTCTTTTGTAGAACAGACGCAAAACTTTTATCAAAAAAAATTGTTCTGACTCAATTTTAGCATTTTTTATTGCATATGACGATATCTCCTTAACCATTCTACCTACTATTTAGCAAATAATATTTTAAAGTAAGCAAGAAAAAGAAGCAAAGTAAGCACGGAAAACTTGAAAAACTAATTGTTATAGTCGTATCAGTCGTAGCGCCAGTCTTGGCGCAGTGGCACAAAGTGTGACTGCAAACGCGACTGGTCGTGGGTTCGATCCCACTCGAGGAAGTAAAATATTTATTTACATTTATATTTTCATTACTTCGCTCTGTTGTCGAGGCAAAAGCGGCGTTGAGTTCTGCTCATCACGCAATGCCTCGAGAATTTGGCGGAAAGTGGGGAACGGAGTGTCTTAACGGTAGGTTCTCTCTGCCTAGCCTGCTGTGTGCGGGATACAGAGTGAAGCTGATTTTTTTGTTATAGCACATCTCGCAAAAGTAGAAAACTGGGTAAAAGTTTAAAAAAATGTACCCATTAAATATTACCTAAAAAGGCCTTGGATGAGCAGATGATATAACAGAGCCAACATTCTTTCTTTTATAGCATCTATTTATAGATACCAGCTGATGCTGTCACTATTTTTTATAAAAATACATTATATGATATTCTTCGGACAATGGTTTGAAGTTTCTATATCTTGACCTATATCCGCTAATTAGAAGTAGAAAAGCCTCCATATTTTCGACCTTCTGTTAATGTTAAGTTTGGTAATTAGGTTGCCATCGTGGCATTGTGTGGCAGTGTTTGATAGTATACGCGATGGTTATAGGTTCTTATAAAAGCCTTATTTGGGGTAATGTTTAAATTAAAATATTTTTTATTCCGAACGTCTGACAAGACAAAACTTATCACTATATGTTAAAAATGAGCTCTTGGCATACCCTGTTTCTTGTGGAAAACTGTGAAATTATTAAATTAACTTAAGCTTATATGTAAAAAGGAATTTGTTTTAATTACCTACAATTTATATTGTATGTATATTGTATTATATATTATATTTATACTAACTAACAAGCGTTAGTTCAAACCATGCCACCACCCACCAAGTTAGGTTTCCTCAACTTTGCGTATTTTTTACAACAATGCGTATTTTTTACTCGGTCACTCCTAAAATTAAATTTGCGTAGCCATTTAACTTCAGGGTGGCCACGACTAATCGATTATACTGTACCCTAATAATATATTTTTTTTTACAAAAAGAAAAACCAACTTCAAGCAACGAACTAAAAGTGTAAAATAATAAAATAAAACTAAAGTGAAAAATAATTATACATAATCTAAAACGTACTATGATTTTGTTAAACAAAAATAATAAAAAAATGATTTTATAATTTTGTAGTCGGTGCCAAGTAAAACCAACAGGCTTAGTAATTCGATATTGTAGTAAGGCTGTTGTAGCATTGGCTTGACACCGACTACAAAATTATTTTAATTTAATTATTTTTCACTTTTTATGTCATTGTTTGAAGTCGGTTTTTGTTTTTGTTAAAAATTAATTAATTTTTCGATTTTAAGTGATGGGTAGACCTTAACCAACCTTACCAACCTTGAGATGCTTCTCAATTTAGTGGTTGTCCTATAAAACTTCAAACTTAATTAGGCATCATTGTGCATACTAACACAATACTACGTATATTGGCATATTGACAAGAACATACGTAAAAAATATTCGGGCGTAATAATTATATATATAATATATAATTAAATAATAAACAATTAGTCTAGATAAGTTTAATGATTTAGTGTATACAAAAATATATTTTATGACAAAACCTTAAAAAAATTGAATATTTACGTGGAGATTTAGTGTATTCTTAGCTAATTTCTTTTCAAAAATATTCGTTATTAAAGTATATATATATATAAATATATATTTTTTGCTATTTTTAATGAAATAAGTACATACTTAAAGTTTTTAATAATAAAACGTGCTTATAATTTAAGTGAAGCTACAGAAACATCGATCGCAATTTTTTTTTATAAAAATAAGGTAATTGGTCGAGCGAGTTTTTGTTTTACATATTGCCACGAAAATAAGTTATCAACGTACTGTTTTTTTCGGGTTATAATAATACTAGCGGCCCATTCGCGGCTTCGCTCGCATACCACTTATAATTGTTTTATTATCCTGCATTTTTCATAATATATTCAATGTAAATTATATAATTAATATAATTCATACATTCAATAATTTTGAGAAACTGCAAGCACTAACATGGCTGCTTGCGAGGACGAAATCGGCGGCAAGGGCGCCCCCCGCTGGACCCATGCCTATACTTGCGGCCGTAAACGGAGCGTTGAATTATCTAAAATTTATATTTTCTCATAAAGTATACGTTCAAATTACATGCTATAAAAGACAAAGCATTTCTTCATAAAAATTCCTTGATGATGGAATAACTTTCGCTCGTAAGTTTCAATATCCTTATCAAATAAAAAACGTTGAAATATCACCTTGCAATTTTCAATTATTTTTTTATTTTTTTAACACAAAATATCTTATTGTGACTTATTTATAAGAGATACATATACCATATCACGGTCTCTTTTAACTTTAACTTAACTAATAGAATAGAACATTTCTTCCATACAATGTACTGACATATATTTTACTATATTTGCAGCGCACGCGCTTAAAGCAATTCGATGGCGTTCATTATTATAGTTATTTCGTTATTTAAGGCTAACTAATACGTACACCATAATATTACATAGCCTATAGCACTTTGGCCTGACTTAATTTAAAAAATAAGTAAATCGGACCAGTAGATCCAGAGATTTTAGAATTTAAACAAACAAACTCTTCCACTTTACTATATTAGTAGAGGAACTGCAGCATATTTGGAATACTAGTTTGTTTTTTGAGAATAAATTTAAAGAGAAATGGGATGGCTCAGTAAAAAATACTTTAAATTATTGAAAAAGTATTAAACTTTAATAATAATAACCATCAAACAGAACAAAAACCAGAAACATTACCAAATGCTTATAAAATTAAAAAAAATACAAAAGCTAAATTTGACTTAGGGTGCAGGTAATTTGGAATATAGTATTTTTAAAGTAAATATTTTTTCTTAGAAACTAATAATACATTTCTTTTTTTATAACAGTTTTATAGTCTTTATGTGTCTAGGTAATAATTTTTTTAAATCAAAATATGTAAAAATTGTATCTAATTATTAAGTAATTAGCTCTCTGAGAAACACTCGAACTTCTTCACTGAAATAGTATTGTAGTCCATGAAAGTGAACTTTATGCGTACAGTTATGTGGTAGTGATAGGATAGTCACGTTATGCTGTTTTGCTAGATCTAGCAACTCTATATTCTTAGGGTGCAACATAATTTGGAATATTCCAAATTATGCTCACTGTCAGTATTCCACATTAACAACATACCATTTTTACCGAAAACTCCATGTGATATTTTTTATTTTAAAAATATTCAAAAAATCTAAATTGTATAAGAAACCAACAAAGTCACTTAATTGTTTAAATAATTACAATGAAGATTTTACTTATAACAGTAAATGATTAACACAGATTGCATTCTTCCTGAAAAAGTTTTCAAAGCAGGCGTCTCATTCCCTTCGCGCTGGTAGCCGGAATGTCAAGATGATGTCTTGTTTTTAATACTCAATGACTCTGTGTGTCTTATGACGTTGTGTTTATGGTTAAAAAATAGAGACGGCATTTATATTCATTTAGATAACGAAGTATTCCAAGTTACCTGCAGTATTCCAAATATGCTGCAGTTCCTNAAAACCGACTGGTTGTGGGTTCGATCCCCACTCGAGGAGATGAAATATTTACTTAAATTTATATTTCCATTTCTTCGCTCTGGTGTCGAGGCTAAGCGCGGCGTTGAGTTCTGCCTTTCAACACGCAATGCCTCCAGAATTCGGCAGAAAGTGAGGAATGGAGTGTTAACACTAGGTTCCCTCTGCCTACCCTGCAGTGTGCGGGATACAGCGTGAAGCTGATTTATTTATTTTTTTATTCAATATAAATGTATTTTCAAAAGTATAGATAAACATTAAATAAAAAGTAGCGGGCAATGTCCAAAAGGACCAAACTTTACACCACCCCAAGAAAAGAAGAAAACCAAGGTGTAGTTTATATCAATTATAAACAGCAAATAATTACATAAAAATTAACAATATTTCGTAAATGTATGAAAATTTCTGCCCATTCGCGTCGGTCATACTATGCCACCCGAAGGCTAGGTCATTTCGAATCAGTGACATCTCCTTAATTATTAAAAATGTTATACAGTAAACTATAATTTCAATCTAGATAAAATGCTAAAAGTGACTATTATATTTATGTTCATAAGGATGAATGAATATCAAGCAAACAGTTCATTTTGGGTGACGTTTTCTTAAAACAACAAACTTTGCAAACCATTGCCTAGCAACGGTCGGTTGTTATTAACATGGCAGATTAAATTGCATGTCAAATTAGAAAGTATTTTAAAATATTTAGAATATATGTGTAATGTAATGTTATATAGCCTATAGCGCTTCTGAAGAATCCAGCTTTCATACAAAACAAACACAAAGTAAATCCGACAAGTAGATCCAGAGATCTTAGCGTTTAAGCAAACAAACAAACAAACTCTTCCGCTTTATTATATTAGTATAGATTAGCATGCAGAGCTTTATTGTCCGATGGTGTAACGGCCGCCACGGAAGCTTTAACAATTCAAAAATAAGTCCTAAATTGGATTTTCCTAATTTTAGCACATCAATCGTCATTGATATCTTTATTTACTACTTTTAGATTTAAAATGTTTCGTTAATATATACTTTTATTGAAATTTTGAACAAAATCTGTAACCAATGTGCTGGTTTCATGTACTTTGAATGAGTTTTTCATAAAATTTCAACGTGTTTTATGCAAAAACATCATTGCGACGTCATTGCCAGTAAAATGGTAAAAGATGACAATGAAGCTGGAACAGAAGTAAGCCGAAGACAATGATTATTAGCTTTTAGAGTAGACGAATGGGTCTGATTTCAGGCTGTAGTCCTGAATCTTAGACATATTTCTATCAGGTTAACTCACGGATGGGTCGTGTGATGAATTTTTTAGTGATAAAGGAATAGCAAAATAAATTAATGAAGAAAAAGTGAGCGGTAACAAAGGTAAGGGGAGACCTCGGTTGACCTTCAAAAATACAGCATCAAAGGTACTGAAGGAGAAAAATCACGTAAAAAGCATGAGGACGCCCCAGATGGCATGTATGAAAAGTTGATGATAGTGGATGAGGTGAAAGAGGTATATAGAGACCGTAGCGTTTGGCGTTCCGTTCTCTCTGACTTTCTCACTAGTAATACATCGTGAAGCTAAATAAAAAAATATTTAATTACAATTCTATTGTAAAGAATCATTGTTGGTACCACAGCATCATTTTCCTTCAGTTGCTTATCATTATTCTACACTAATTGTCATTGTCCGTATTAACATATTTTTTAAAAATCTCATTTATAAAATAAATAAGGGTTGTTCATAGATGCCACTTCAATAAACGTGCATTATAATGTGCAAGCTTATATTTCACAGCAAAATTTCAGCTTTACACGCTTTACCAAATTTTCACCAAACGATCCTTGAAGTGTATCCTTTAAGATAAAAAAAGAATCATCGGAATAGATTGGCATAATATGAAGTTGTTCGTCTATTTGTCGCGCGCATACCTAATGCAAATTTAGCACTTATGTGATTTTCTCACAGATACCATTTTCAACCGGATCCCGTAATTAGAACATAACTATACGTTCATCAAACTATCCTTGAGGTGTATCCTTTCAAATAAAAAAAGAATCAGCGAAATCAGTTTGCGTGATATTGAGTTATGCGTCTATTTGTCGCACACATATCTAATGTAAACTTATGTGACTTTCTCATAGATACCATTGTCAAAAATGGACGAAAAAACTTTCAAATAAAAAAAAATAATCAAAACCGGTTCACCCATTCAAAAGTTCGGAGGTAACAAACATAAAAAAATACAGTCGAATTGATAATCTCTTTTTCTTACAGTAGTCGGTTAAAAACGATTTGAAGCTGCAGCCATTGATTATGTAATGTTAGTTAGACATTTAACTAACCATGACCATGAAATAAATGAAATAAAACACAAACTGTTTAAAAGTTAAATGTTGAATTTGTTAGATTAAGAGGAAACACACTATGTACGCGACATCAAAGTCATTTAAAAACGTTTAGTTTCGCTTCGCTATGCACAAATTAGCGAACGGATTTACCATTCATTTGCAAGTCAAATGCAACTTGATTTTGTTTTGCTTTTTGCTTCAATGCTCTTTGACGGATAAAGTATATTAAGCATATAATTTTATTTATTTTTTACATCATATAATGTCGATTTATTTAAATTTTTTGTCTGCTTTTACCTTATTTAACTAGACCAATGAAACGCAAACAATAAATACTCGTATAAACCAACCACAATAACCACGACGAGTACTGCCCAATATCAATAATGTATCTCCTATCCGGGCAATGTCAACTTATGTTCAACGATAGATTGTAGGGCCCTCCTTGCCCAATCGATAATTCCGTTTTACGTAGAAATTTTAAATTAACGATCCTAATGTATGTGCTAAAATTATTACTACTTACAAAAATCCTTAAAAACTATTTTTAATGAAATAACAAATCTTTAAGTCCCAAAATATTAAAAAAATAATAAACACACAATATTAAAACTCTTAAATGAATATGCGTAGGTGCGTAAAATGGAAGTCAAACATATTGTCATTTTGTAGCTTTTTCTAATGTCTTTTATAATTTTATAATTTATTGTTAGTTTTAAGACGCGTACATCGATCGCACGTAAAAATATTTCATTTTAAGGATGGTACTCTATTCAATGAAAGTTTTATTTATAATTATTGTAGTTTAGATACAGAGACTGTACACTTACGTTCGATGTAAATTCTTATCCATAAATTGCAACCAGAGTTTGATATATCAATCTATTTTTTGAGTATAGCTTGCCAATAACCAATCGAAGTACTTCATTTTTAATCTTTAACGTCAATCTGTCTTTGGGAGGACAAACAGGAGATTAAGAATGAATTTTGTATGAAAATTACAGCTTGTGCGTGCCAATAAACGATCTGTCAATTTTGACATTTGGTCCGATAGCATAAATGACAGCTTATTGCAATCCGAGACGTTGTAGAGTTTACTTGCTCATATTCTCAGATTGCAATATTACATTCATATTTTGTTTCTAACAAAAATAAATATGTCGAATAATGTTTCATCAAGTGACATTTCTTCGAGTGATAGTGATGATACTATTAACGAAGTTTTGGAGTTCCTATCTGATCTAGATTCTAGTAGTGAGGATGAGGTACAATGCGCTTCATCACGAACACTCAGGAGAGTCAACTATATGCAAAGCCTAGATGACGCTGACTTCACATTTAGATTTAGACTTTCAAAGTCTACAGTTAATGTTTTGTTAGACGAAATAATGCCGTTCGTCCGTGTAACTTCTTCCAGGTAAATCAATGATATAATACATAATACACCAGGTAATCAATGATATGATAAAGTACATAAAATACGTACCTAAAAACTTTTTGAATATGTTAATTTTGTTTTTATGTTATAGAAATTATGGCGTCTCACCTTTACATCAATTATTATTAACATTACGCTTTTATGGTCTGGGAACTATGTTGATTTCTGCAGCAGATTTTGTTGGAGTCTCAATATCTACAGCTGGCAGGATAGTGTATGATATATCATCAGCAATTGGTAAAATATACGATAAACATGTAAAAGTACATCAAGAGAGTGCTGACAAATTCTACAATATTGGTGGCTTTCCTGGAGTTTTTGCTGCAATTGATTGCACTCACATACGTTTACAATCACCATGTGAGTATTTATATATTTGATGCATCAACTATACATGTAATATCATATATACCTAATAGGAGAATTGGTGTAAAGGACATATTCTGTTATAACTATCAATTTCACAGCAACATTTAAATTAAATTAAGGAAACTAAAATCAATAACATAAAAATGGTCACAGTAGACCATGTAATATGATGTATATATGTTATTGAAACTCAATTTGTGATAATTTTTTTATAAATATTTAACTATTTCACGTTAATGGATCTTCATTATATAGTTTAATTATAAATCCATTAATTTTAGGTCATATAGGGAAAGAATACAGAAACCGTAAGGGTTACTTCTCATTAAATGTACAGGCAATCTGCGATGCAGATATGCAATTTATGAATCTGGTTGCTTGTCCTGGTTCATCTCATGATGCTACTATTTTCAACAATTCAGTTCTCAGAGGTGACATGTTTTAAAGATATATAAGCTTTTATAAAAACTTTTCATTGCAAAAGCAGGCAAATTTTGTAAAGATTTTTTCTTATTTCTAATCTTAATTGTTATTTAATTCCTTAATTAAAGTTTTTTTAATTTCAGTTGCTGATTTTATGATCTTATTTTCCATACATAACTTTTAATTTATATTTTTAAATATAATAATATAAAATTATATTTTATTATACTTAAAATTGTTCTATTAATGTTTTAGCTAATTGTGATGCAGGTCATTATGGCAATCAATGGATGCTAGGTGATAGTGCTTATCCAAATAGACCATATTTGTTAACACCAGTCCCTAATCCAACTAGTGCAGCAGAACAAAGATACAATCAAGCACATGCTATAACCAGGAATGTAATAGAAAGGTATTGTGTTAACCTATTAGCTCATAGTAACTATTAAAAACTATTAATCTTCATTAATTACTTATCTAATATATAAATGTTGTAATTTTAGAACTTTTGAGGTATGGAAAAGACGATTTCCTGTTATAGCACTCCCCTTACGTCTATCATTGCCTAAAGTTCAAGCAATCATAACTGCCACGGCAGTACTGCATAATATTTGCAGAAATTTTAATTTAGAGGAAGTTCCAGAAGAAATAGAAGTTCCTACATATGACATGGAAGATAATGATGACAGCACAGAAACAGAAGATATAACAGAAAGGACATCTCTTATAAACAATTATTTTACAAGATGGTTTTTTTGAGACCAGTCGTAGCGCAGCGGCACGAGGTGTGACTGCAAAACCGACTGATTGTGGGTTCGATCCCCACTCGAGGAGATGAAATATTTACTTAAATTTATATTTCCATTTATTCGCTCTGGTGTCGAGGTTAAGCGCGGCGTTGAGTTCTGCCACTCAACATGCAATGCCTCCAGAATTCGGCAGAAAGTGGGGAACGGAGTGTCATAACACTAGGTTCCCTCTGCCTACCCTGCTGTGTGTGGGATACAGCGTGAAGCTGATTTATTTATTTTTTATGATTTTTTTAGCCTCACGCTGTTTCCTGTACAGTGGGCACTGAAACTACAACCTGTTGCATTTACAGTCACACACTTGTTGTGTCTGTACCACAAATATTAAGATAAATAATATTTTTTTATTTTATTTATTACCAAAAATTTGATAAGATTGTTAGTAAATTATTGTGTGCGGGATACAGCGTGAAGCTAATTTATTTAATTTATTTTATTTGTTAGTAAATTATATTATTACTAGCGGACCCAGACGCGGCTTTGTCCGCTTGAACTATACGAATGATTATTCATTTTTAAAAGGCAATATTTTTGTAAAACATAGTTATTATATGTTGAGTAAAGTGTCGGTTGCTTAGCGGCGGTTGTTATTAAAATGGCGGAATAAATTACATGTCAAATTGAAACATTTTAATATCTTAGTATGTATAAAGAATATTACAAATATAAGAAAAAAAGGTAACCTATGTTCATCCGAAGACCCTCAAGTATCTCTTTATGAGTATTTTATAACAATTGAATTAGCCATTTGGCCCTGATTGCGTAAAAGACAGACAGACAGACAGAGTTACTTTCGAATTTATAATATAGGTATGTATTTATTTATATATATATTTGGTGTGTATAAGAAAAACATTGTTATATTGTAAATATTTATAATTATATTTTTTTTATTATAGACTCTTTCATTTTTTCAATTTCTAACATTAATTTTTCATTTTTTAATTTTAGATTGTAATTTTTATTTATTATTAATTCTTTTTTGGCTGTAAAATATTCAGCAATAGCCAAGTTTCGAGCAGCACGGTGCCCATCAAATATTTTTTTTTGTACTGAAAAAGTAAAGTATTTATTAGTTTATTGTATAGTAAAGCATTAATTACAATAAGTAAAAATAGTTTAGCACAAGCATTTTTTATGAAACTTAATATTACCTGTCCTAGGTGTCTCAGACGTGAGCCTCTTCAATTTACTATTTTGTACTGTCCCTAAATCTTGTGTTTGTTGTGGATTCTCAAGATGAAGTACTTCACACTCCACAACAGTAGTATATGCATTGTTGCTTGTACTAGCACAATCACCACCACTAGGAGTCTGCCTTTCCTTCTCCCCTTCTCCCCCAAAACGCACAGAAAAGCCACTGGATGTGCTTCCCAATAAGCTCTCCACTTGGTCAAGTATGTCGTCTGGGGGAATGTATTCAGGTGGACCTCCACCTGTCTTAAACTAAAAATTGGATATTTAAAATAAATACCATGCCATAATAACTATATATAGATAGGTAATAAAGTATAAATGTATTATTTTATGTTCACCTTATTCTGATTCATCCTTATGTTATAGCTGCGTTTTCGTGAATTTTTTTTTAAATTTTCCCACTTCAAACGTAGCTGTTGCGGGTTTCGAGGAAATACTGCAGAAGCATTAAATTTTTCCGTTATTCTAACCCACTCTTCGTTCTTTAGTCTATTATTAGTAGCGTTAGTCGCCTTTGTAGTAATGATTTTACTATTTGTGACTAGATTTAGTAATATTCTAGTCTCGTGCTTCGACAGTGGTTTACCCTTTACCTAGTCAAACAGATATAAATTAATATTTGAATTCTAAAATATAATTGAATTCTAAAATATATATTCATAGAAAAACCGCGCTTTTCGAAAAAGGAGCGCGCTAGCAAGGCTTCATAAATAAAACGATGAATGTAATACTTACTATTTTAGATTCCATCGTAGATAAAGTTATTTTTAAGATTTACAAAAACTTACAAGTTAGTAATGTACTTATATCTTTTTGAAACTAGTGCTCAAAAATTGATTATTTAATCAATTTCAATATTGTTAAAATTTATTATTTTTTTATTATGGGTGAGATTTATTATTTTACTGAATATTGTTTTTAAAGGTACTTACAGAACTGTAAGTAATAATAATTTTGACACATTTAGTATATATATAGGATTCCGTTAATTTAAAATTTTTATGTAAAACGGAATTATCGATAGGGCAAAGAGTGCCCTGCAATCTATAGTTGAACATAAGTTGACATTACCCGGTTTGGTTATTGGCATGCAGGTTCAAGATTGGAGAGATATGTGGAACAATCGAAGATTGACGTAAGAACTCGAGATAAGAGATACATTATTAAAATTGGGCGTAAAATAGTAATGATCCATTAAAGAAATCGATTTACAATATAAAAAGATTCATGGAAAAACACAAGGTCACATTTACTTTGTGTAGATTGCTTGTCTATCGAAGATATCATCGATAGTTAAAATTCAATAAACTAAACTAAATATCGAGGGTTATAAAATGATGTTTTCAATGTTAAGATTAACTCGCATAAGAAGTATTAAAAACAGAAAATGGAGAATAAAGTGTCTGGACACTAAGTTAAGTGTAAAAAAAATATATGGCCATAATTGAGTTAAAATAGTTAATGATAACCTCAGGATTCACACTGTGTCTATCCAATTTTTCAGACATTCAGTGGAGGAACTCAACATCACACTGTGTCTTGTTACCAGAACGAGGAAATGAAAATAATTTATTCCTTCGAGTGGAAATCGACCCACAATTGCTTTTGATTGCGACTGCAAAGCTAAAAGCACAGAGACTGACTAGTCTCTGTGCTTTTAGCCTCAGTACTTTTACATATTTGATAATATGTAAAACTCTAATATAAATAGAATGCCATAATTATCATACTTTTTGTAGCTTCCCATAGTATCTCGTACATAGCAGGGTAGGCGAAGGGACTAGGTTCCCTTCGCCCGTTAATACACTTTGTTGCCCACTTTTCGCCGAATTCTGGAGGTATTGTGTGTTCCTACAGTCATGTCGAAACTCAACGTCGCGCGTTTTTTTTCGACATCAGAGCCAAGAAATGTTAATATTAAATGTAAGCTATAGGAAAATTAAAATATGACACTTAGAAATTTTTAATGCATAGCAATATTTCATTTCATTTTCACTCATCTACTGAATATAAAAACTTTAATATATCGAAGACTACAAAATTACTAACCTTATCTTTCTCTCGTAGCTTTTCCCTTTTTTCTTTTTCTTTCTTTTCTTTTTCCTTTTCCTTTTTCTTTTCCTTTTCACTCAATTCCTTTTGTTTGGCGGCATCATCTAAGACTTTCTCTTTGTCTCTTGACTTCTCCCTCTTTTCTTTACTTTTGGTTGGGAATTTAAATGATTTTGTCTTCTTTGTTTTCGAAGGACTTCTGAGCAAAATACACTTTAGCATTTCATTTTATTTTAGATTTTTTTTTTAACTTTATGTTATATCCTACATATAGCAGGGTCACAGAGAGGACATAGTATTTACACATTCCCTTCTCCATTTAATGAGATACAGCAATTTTCGATACACTCCATTTTGAATGGTGGAACTCAACACTGTGCTTTGTCTTGTTACCAGGGCAAGGGAATCATTTTTTATTTCCTTCTAGACCACCATTTTAGGGAATTAATTATTTAATAATAATAATACATACTTTATTGTACACCACATAACAGAGGTAAAAAAACAAAAGAATATACTTAAATAAAGATGAAACAGAAGTACAGCAGGTGGCCTTATCGCTATAAGCTATCTCTGCCAGGCAACCTTAAGGTGTAGGAGTACTTAAATCGGCAGGGGTGTAATGATAGTAAAATGATAATAATAATAAAAAAGAACAATTTAGTAGCCATTATTATATGTACAATTCCCATTCAGAAAAAACTTGTTAAAAATGAATTATTTTCATGGCAGTCACACTCTTACTAAATTATGATTTTTAGGAATCGTTTTCAGGTAATAGGAATTTGAAAAATTCTTCATACAAAGATGCTAACAACTGAAAACGGTTGTAATAAAGTTGTAAGTAACTCTACAAAATATAACTTGTTTGCCTAGAGAACTTGGACAGTATCCAAGAGTGGTGTGGGTTTGAGTCTCACTATGTTACAATGTTTTTTTTTTTAGTTTACTGCCATCCACTGACAAATGTCAGCTTCAAAGGTTTCTTTAATTACATGTTACATATTTTTTATTATTTTTTTGAAACTCACTTAGTGTCTGTATCTTCCTCAGGAGAACTTTCCCCTTCTAATGCAGCATATCCTCTGTCTTTCTTTGACTCCTTTTTTTCCTTTCTTCTTCCCAATAAATCTTTTTTGCTAGGCTTTTCATGTTCTCCACCATCACTAACTAAAGGAAATAAAATTATTATTTATATTATATTTTTATGTATGATATTGTAATGTAAATATATATTGTAGTATAATAATATGAAGCAAATAACTGACTGTAGTGATTGTGGCTCCAAATATAAATAGGATGTGACTATGCAATTAAATTATAGTTCCAAGTTCGGTTAAGCAAAGTCTGGTCATAGTTTTTACCCTATTCCACTGACTATTAGTAACTCTACTCTATACGCAATATAACTCTTTCTCCGCCAAATTGTACTATTGACATTAGCCATACTTATAATTTCAATAGTTACTGTGTACTAATTTTTGATTCAATGTGATTTTAGATATTAATAGAAACATTGCCAGTGAATTCAATTATTATTCAAAGCACTTACAGTCACTTTCATTGCTTTTACGTCCAGTCTCAGACGCATATAATCCTGGAAAATCTTTTTCTACGTCTGGACTTTCAAAATCCATTATAAGTTATAATAGGATTATATTGCTTAAAATATATTCACATACACATATGTAATGACTAATAATTAATAATCTTTGATTGATTAATGATTTATTTACTCCAATCTACACTGTATAGACCACAAAATATAATATTCAATATTTTTATTCCGGTCAAGAGTCAACAAAAATATCGAGCGCTTACACAGATTATAAATTGCATACACCATTAATATTTAATACTGTCTTTTTTCTGGTATCTACTATCTTCAGTCCTTAAGTTTTAAGCTGTGTTTTGCATTATTGCCATTTGGCAGTTCTCCTGTAATTGTTATTTTTAACCAAAAATTATGTATTTTTAAAATCAGCGTGTAAAGCCGTAATTTTGCTGTGAGATGTAAGCTTGGACATAATAATGCACGTTTATTGAAGTGGCATCTATGAACAATCCCTATTTATTTTATAAATGGATTTTTTAAAAAATGTGTTAAATCGGACATTGACGATTAGTGTAGAATAATGATAAGCAACAGGAGAAAAATGATGCTGTGGTATCAACAATGATTCTCTACAACAGAATATTTACTTATTTAGTTTCACGCTGTAATACTAGTAGGAAAATCAGAGAGAACGGAACCCCAAACGCTACGGTCTCTATATACCTCGTCCACTATCATCAACTTTTCATACATGCCATCTGGCGCGTCCTCATGCTTTTTACGTGATTTTTCTCCTTCATTATCTTTGATGCTGTATTTTCGAAGGTCTATATTTATTACCGCTCACTTTTTCTTCATTAATCTTTTTTGCTATTCCTTCATCATCAATCTATTTGCACGTTATATTATATTCTCACCGTGAAAAGTATGATTGACTTATTCCTAGCGGATCAGTATATTTAAGGTTAAGTTGTGGACATACGAGTGCTTAGGATGCTACCTTGGGAACAGACCAATATGTAATCGTTGCTATAATAAGGAGTCTGTTTCACTTTGAGGTACGAGACGTCCAAACTTGGAGTCCAATTATACCATAAGAAGCTGGAAGTTTTAAGATCCATCGATCAAAGAGGAATAAGTACTTCCGAAATATAAGACATCTTTGAAACAGAAAACGGAAATTATATAAGAAAAGCAGCGACAGAAATATGTGGTAAATGATAACGAGGTTTTAGTAAAAAGCACGATAAATGTGATGATAAAGTGAAAGACACTGTAGAGAAAACAAGCTCGTTAGGATCATGAGGCTTTAGATAAATCTTTTTAAAAAAGAAAAAGGATATGCTACAAAGGCACCAAACGAAAGTACTGATAAAGATGAAACGTGAAAGTTCTGAGAAAGAAAGAAATAAAATGTTAACGAGCAATTTTAGTAATTCCTAAGGTTGTTTATTAATTTGCCACACATTTTACAGCAGTGAGCAGGTCGCAGGAGGTCCTAAACCAAGAACTTTTTTTTAGATGTTTGACAGGAGTATAAGATATTTTGGGTGAGTACCTTGGTACAATACTTTAATCGCTTCCCTTGTTGTAAAGTCTGTGACACAAAGTGACATGCGAGGGAAAATTTCCTTCCCAAGGAAAGAAGGACCAGAGCCTATTCTTGCATTTGAAACAAATGAAGAAAAGACGGACAAGCTTATTGCTGCTGATAACAGAATTAGCGGTGCCTTAGATGCATTGATGAGACTGTGAAATAACAGAATAGTTGCAATTTTAGTAACACTGTGCAATGCTGACGAATGACGCTGATATACGGCAGCGAAACGTAGGTGTTGCAAAAAAAGAATGAAAGAAACGTAAGATATGTAACATTAAATCCCTCGTAACTAGTTATGTAAAATATCATAAATTGTATGGGTTGCCGAAAATACACAATAAGACTAAACTGACTGTATTTTCAATACTTAGCCAAATCGGTACGCCAAAGTGTAAACTGGCTTAACATGCCATGGACTCCTACCATTTTGTTTGTGGGCTGAAAGATCTTAAGTTAGCTAGCAAAGAAACCATACTCACATACTTCAATAGTGAATCTTACCCACGTTTATCTACCATTGGCCAATATTTATTTCAAAGAGCCTACTAATTCTGCGACGCTGTACACCTCGGGGACGAGCTTTGATGAGTGAAGAATGCCTTTCATCAGAGCAAGATGCCTACTCCCCTCCAGCGTTATCAGAAGACCCTCAGTAGAAAGACAACCGGGACTTCTATCATATGTAAAACAACTTTTGAAACAGACAGAATTGCAACATTTTAAGAGCATTTTAAGAGAAAAGCTTCCATTAAAACTGTATTTAAGTCTAACAAGAAAGTAAATCCAATTCTTAAGACCAGTGAAACGTAATTTACCTCTGCAGTGTGTAGACCTATAAAAACTATCTAGTAACTGAGATTTAAAACACATTGTTCAAAAAAGGGGAAGCATCGGTATTGGGGGAATCTCCGATGTCAAGAATGGACATTCATCGAAGTCAGCTGCGTCTGGGTAAAGAGCGGATAAACCTAACCATAACATCGGGTCTTATAAATCCCAAACCCTCGCTCGAGAGAAAAGATATATACAGAGGTCACGAAAAACCATGGCATTTATAAAGAGATTGATGAGTGGTAACAGTTGATAAAGTAAAACATACAGAGAGTAGGGCTGTTGGCACTCCGTTCTCTCTGACTTCCCCGCTAGGGATAAAGTGAGATGTAAGAAAGAATAATGAAAAAAATAAATAAAACAACTAAAGAATATTAATAACTCTAAAACTCTTTACTTCTAAACTTTTATTAACTCTACATATAAAATTTAAGTTGAAGTAGTTTATTTTTGTACTGTTCTATATGCTAAAAACAGTAATATTATTTATAACGTTTCCATTACACTGAAACTAAATGCCATGGAAGTGATATAGCAAGAAGATTCAAAAGCATAAAATCCGAGAAAAATTCACGAACAAAATTTAGGTATTACGTAAATTTTGTTCGTGAATTTTTCTCGGATTTTATTCTTTTGAATCTTCTTGCTATATCAATTACATGGCATTTGTAAATAGATAGAAGAAGTAAAGAAGAAGTAAAACATACAGAGAGTAGGGCTGTTGGCGCTCCGTTCTCTCTGACTACCCCGCTAGGGATAAAGTGAGATGTAAAAAATAAAGAATAATGAAAAAAATAAATAAAAACAACTAAAGAATATTAATAGAAATCGTTAAATTTTAGATATATTTTATTAACTCTAAATATAAAATTTAAGTTGAAGTAGCTTATTTTTGTACTGTTCTATATGCTAAAAACAGTAATATTATTTATAACGTTTCCATTACACTGAAACTAAATGCCATGTAAGTGATATAGCAAGAAGATTCAGAAGAATAAAATCTTAGAAAAATTCACGAACAAAATTTAGGTATTACGTAAATTTTTAGTCATAGCTGGTTTAAACATTAAAAATTCTTCACACGACCCATCAGTGAGTACTAGTACTATTAGAAATATGTCTAAGATTCAGGACTACAGCCTGAAATCAGACGCATTCGTGTACTCTAAAAGCTAATAATCATTGTCTTCAGCTACTTTTCTTCCAGCGTCGTTGCCATCTTTTACTAATTTACTGGCAATGACGTCGCAACCAATGATGTTTTTACATAAAACACGTTTAGACTAAGAGGTCGCGGGATTTTTCGTAACGATCACGGATACGGCCAGATTGAATTCTATGGGTTGTAGAGCAGTCCCCTCATGTGAATGGTCTCGGTCTGCCTGCTCTCAGTGGTTGCAACTCCGAGATATAGAGCTTAGAAGAGGCTTCATTGTTACGAAAAAANTAGTGCTTATCAAACGCACGCCCATTTTTGACATCGGAGATTTGTCTATTCACGGTAACACTGAAGCTTGCTGATGCGATGCGATGCTTCTAATTGACCTATGTATGCTAGTGCAGAAGAAGTATAAAAGAAAAATGCATGCTGTGGATATGCGATCTATTCGCAGGATGTGCGGAGTCAGTTTAGGTGACCGAATCCTCAATGAGGAGATATGCAGAACGGTAGGTACTAGCATGTCTAACATATCACATTGAAAACGAAGAAGAGCGTCCGCACGCATATTTTGAACACGAAAAAAGAGTAAATGAATAAGAATGAGAGATACGAAAGCCAGTGGTAGACTTCAGTTGAGTTGTTCAAGAACACCATATCGTAATACTGGAGGGATAAAGCGTGAACCTAAATAAAAAAAATGGTTTACTTAGTTAAAAAAATACTCAACACTGCTCAGGCACCATAACATATTTTAATTTTTTTTAGGTGATATTTTAGAGTTTCACATTAGATATTCCTGATCCTCCAGCTTAATAGGCCAATCAATAATACTCATCAGACTGAATAATTTTTGTTAAGTAACCATGATCCATTCTTATTGTTTACCTGGTCTATTAGAGTTCCACGTGAGATGTTCCTGATCCTTAAGCTGAATATGTCGATCAATAATATTCATTAAGTTAAAAAAAAATGCTAAGGAACCATATTCCTAATTTTTATAGTTTTGCTGATCTATGAGAGTTCCATTGTCTTATTGATAGACATATTAACCACAGGACAGGATTGTCCTGTGGTTAATATGTCTATCAATAATACTCATCAGACACACCAATTTTTAATAAGGAACCATACCCTTAATTCTCACAGCTTAGCTGCCCTATGAGAATTTCACATTAGATGTTCCTGACCCTCGAGGTGAATATGTCAATCAATAATATTCATCAGACTGAACAATTTTTGTTAAAGAACCATATACCTCATTATTATAGTTTAGCTGTTCTATAAGAGTTACACATCAGATGTTCCTCCCCCTCCCCCTCCTCAAGTTTAATAGGTCTATCAATAATACTTATCAGACTGAACATCTTTTATTAAGACACCATATCTTTAATTCTTATACTTTAGCTGGTCTATTAGAGCTCCACGTTAGATGTTCCTGACCATTGTTTTCTATAAATGAACAAAAAATAGACACATACTACAGCGATCGCATCCACTTGAAGAACTCGTGCATTATGCAAGTTTTAGATGTTTTTTTAGACTTTCTTTACAAATTATATATAGTGTTTAAACTATGATAGCTCTGAAATGCAACCACTGAGAGTTGGCAGACCAACTCATTTTACTTGTGGGAACTCTATACTTCGAATTGATACTAAAACTGACCATTTCTATTATCGTTTTTTTTTCGCAACAATATTGTGACTTGCGAGCATCATATCTTGGAAATGCAACCACTGAGAGCCGACAGACCAACTTATTTCAAATAAGGACACGCTATACTTTGAGTATGCACCAAAACTGACCATTTCCCTGATCGTTATTTATTCGTAACAATGAAGCCTCTTCTAAGCTCTATATCTCGGAGTTGCAACCACTGAGAGCAGGCAGACCGAGACCATTCACATGAGGGGACTGCTCTACAACCCATAGAATTCAATCTGGCCGTATCCGTGATCGTTACGAAAAATCCCGCGACCTCTTAGTCTAGTTGTTATTTTATGAAAAATTCATTCAAAGTACATGAAATGTGCTGGTTACAGATTATTTTCAAAATGTCAATATAAGTATATATTAACGATTGCCGAAACATTTTTAATCTAAAAGTAGTAAATAAAGATATCAATGACGATTGATGTGCTAAAATTAGGAGAATCCAATTTAAGACTTATTTCTAAATTGTTAAATCGTCGGAAATTAAAGCTCTGCATGTTGACATTATTATAACCCAAAATAAACAGTACGTTAGATAACGTACAATATTTAAAACAAAAGCTCGCTCGATCAATGACCTTATTTTTATAAACTTTTTTTGCGATCCATGTTTCATCTCCTCGAGTGGGGATCGAACCCACAACCACTCGGTTTTACAGTCACTCTTCGTGCCACTGCGCCACGACTGGCCTCAACGACAACATTATTAACAATAATCCTGCGTCCCCCCGATATTATCGTGGCAAAAACTAATTATCTAGAAATAAACAATAATAATGGGGGCAGGTCGTGGCGCAGCGGCACGAGGTGTGACTGCAAAACCGACTGGTTGTGGGTTCGATCCCCACTCGAGGAGATGAAATATTTACTTAAATTTATATTTCCATTTCTTCGCTCTGGTGTCGAGGTTAAGCGCGGCGTTGAGTTCTGCCACTCAACACGCAATGCCTCCAGAATTCGGCAGAAAGTGAGGAACGGAGTGTCTTAACACTAGGTTCCCTCTGCCTACCCTGCTGTGTGCGGGATACAGCGTGAAGCTAATTTAATTTTTAATTTTATTTTATACAATAATAATGAAAACTGAATATAGGCCGAATACACGCAATATGATTGATAATACGTATTTTATTGATCATATTATTGCACGTGTGCGGCCAGGCTAACCATTTCAACCCATGCCTGGCACACACACAATATTATTGTCAATACTATATTGCTAATAATATTGTTCAATATAATATAGACCCGCACACTACTTAATTATTGACAATATTTCGTTGTAAAATCTGATGAAGTCGTTCAGTAGCTTTAATTGTATGTGTGTATATTGTATTGTATATAAGTCTAAAATGGAGAGAAAGAAAAATACCGTTGCTTTATTTATTGTTAAATACAATGCTTATTTACAAAAAAAGGAAATAAAAAAATATACTAAAAACTGTATAAGATAAAAATTTGAGTTTAATTATTTCAATATTATTAAGGAACTACAACTATTAATGAACAAACTGTGGCAGTAAACGCGACGGGTTGTGGGTTCTTTTCCCGCTCGAGGAAATAAAATATTGAATATTTTCATTTCTTCGCTCTGGTGTCGAGGAAAAGCGCAGCGTTGAGTTCTGCCACTTAACACGCAATGCCTCCAGAATTCGGCAGAAAGTGGGGAACGGAGTGTCTTAACACTAGGTTCCCTCTGGGCTAGGCTACGCTTACCCTGCTGTATGCGGGATACAGCGTGAAGCTGAAAAAAAATGTAATACCACTAAATTATCCACAATTGCTAGTGTGAAGTAGTAGTTTCCAACTTCTTACCTAACTTTTCTTTATAAGAATATCATATAAACATATTATATAAATACTATTCAGTATCGTATGTAAACTGTGTGTAATAAACTTTTTATAATTCGTACATGCATATGGTATTGCAACTTTTTTTATTGTTGAAGTGTCACTGTCATTTTTGAGTGATATGTGGTTGTCACGAAAGTGAATATGTTGTGACGTGAGCGATGTGTACCTATTTTATTTCTATTGAAAGGAAAATTTTGGTCTATTTTTTCATTAATATATAGTGCATATCCAATCTTTTGATTAAAAATTAAGGCAAAATAATTTATTCTCACTTGATAACGTAAATTTAACAAATGTTTGTGAAGCATTCCTTGCAAAATTTTGTGAAGCTTATGTGAAACTACTATTATAAATGTCATGGTTCTCGGACCTCGCTGGCAAGGCTGAAAGCCTCCTCAATAACCTTGACGAACAGACAGGTGCAGTTCTACGTAATCATAATGGTGTAAAAGAAACTAAAAATGATTTTATCCTTCATCCTGATGGTACATGGGGGCAAAAGAAAAAGACGGCCCCTCGTAGCGTTAAGAAAAATAGTTCAATTTCTGAAACGAAGTCTAATGGCACAGCTGCATACAAAAGTCCGCCCACAAGACAAGCCAGATCCACTACAAAACATTATGATAACATGAGAAATGGGGTTGAAAATGTTAGGAGACAATCACCTTTGCGGAAACCCCCCTACACAAATAAAAATGGCCCTAAAACTCCTAGTAGTAAAGACTATAATGATGAATCTATTAACCAATTTGGACTAAGGCATAGAAGTAAGTATACATTATTGCAGCTTTTGTTCTATATCATTTTTTTTCAGCTTCACGCTGTATCCCGCACACAGCAGGGTAGGCAGAGGGAACCTAGTGGTAAGACACTCCGTTCCCCACTTTCTGCCGAATTCTGGAGGCATTGTGTGTTGAATGGCAGAACTCAATGCTGTGCTTTGCCTCAACACCAGAGCAAAGAAATGGAAATATAAATTTAAGTAAATATTTCATCTCCTCGAGTGGGGATCGAACCCACAGCCAGTTGGTTTTACAGTCACTCTTTTTGCCGCTGCGCCACGACTGGCCTCGTATTAATTTTAATTAAACATATATATGAGACAGAACGAAACGTATGTTTCGTTCTGTCTCATATATATGTTTAATTAAAATAATATATATTTTTTTAGGATATAGTTTGCCATCTGACTTAGAATTTATAAATACTGAAAAACTAACATATAATATGCAAAATCTAGAAGTTGAAAATGCTATGTTGAAAAATGAACTTAATGTTGTAAACAGAGAAGTTTCAGAGTTGCTAGATAGATTACGCAAAACTGAAGATGGTGAGTATATATCTATTTTAATTGTTAAAGTATTATAGATTATTACTACTAGCATTTACATGAAAATTGTACTGATTTTACTCATATGTATACTTGTATTGTAAACTAAACCTATTATTTCATATTCTAAATAAGAATATTGTTGATACCTGAATAGAAAATTATAATTTTGCTTATTTGTTTTATTTCTTTGTAAAGTTGATAATGTTTTAGTTGTTTAAATATGTAATTTATATACTACCGCTAAATGTGAGCTGCAGTATATATATATATATTGTTTGCTGTAGTACTCAATAAAAATATTCAGGAAAAATTTAATGTATTTTACTCTTTAAATCAATATATTTTGCAATTTCACACTGTATAAATTATTAAGTGACTCTCAATAATATAATAACAGAGCTATTTAAAATTATTTTCAGAACTCAAGACTACTAAAATTAAACTAGAAAGTAGTGAAAAATTGAATGATTTATTAAATGAAGAAAAAAAATCCTTAGCAACACAATTGCAGTCAAAAATCAGCATAATGGATGTGGACAGTGTTGATATTAATAAATATAAAGCACAAAATAATGAACTAGAGTCCACCCTTTCAATACTTAATGATACAAATAAGAAGTTGGAAGAGAGGTAAGCTTTTTTAAGGGGACACAATTCTGCGTGTGTAAATGTGGCTTGGTTTTACGGGTTTGATTTCCACTTGAGGAAATTAAATATTAATATTTATACTACCTTGCTCTGGTAACTGAGACAAAAAGCGCAGCTTTGAGTTCCGCCATGCTATGCCTCAGAAATCGGTAGAAGTGTTGGGGTAATAATGGGAACCAAGTTTCTTAACACTAGGTTCCCAGGTTCCCTCTGCCTACCCTTTTATGGGAAATAGTTTATTAACATGATCATATTTCAATGAAGTAAAAATGATTCCAGAGTAAAACAATTAACAGAGGAATTGAGCTTTAAAAATACTGTACATATAAAATTAGAGAATGAATTACGACACGCACAAACAACCATAAACGAACAGCAGATAAATTTAGAAAAAACAGTAGCCGAGTGCCATAGATTGGAAAAAGACTGGGAAGGATATAAATTAAGAGTGAAGAGTATGCTATTTGCCAAAGACAATCAAATACAATTGATGAGGGGAGGTGCTGATATACCTGAGGACAATAAGTTGCTGTTGGAGCAAATTGAAAGTTTAAAGTAAGTATTTTTTTTTTATTATTATTATTTTCTTTTGCTTCACGCCGTATCCCGCATATAACGTTGAAGGAATAGGGGACAGTATTAATAATCCATTCAGTTCCGTTTATGAACCGCTTATCTTTCGGTAAAAGTTTTCGTTTTCCTAAGAGTTCTGTGTGACACAACAAATGCCCAAGATAGCACTAACCATAGGTACAGAGGGTTTAACCGAAAGTAAATATTTATATGATGTAATATAGCCTATAGCTTTTCTCAATAAATGGATTATTCGACATATTTTTTTTTTCAAATTGAACTATTCATTCCTGACATTAGCATGTTGAACTAAACTAAATCTTCAGTTTACTTCATAAAATGAGTATCAACAATACAATTTTTTTTAAAATATATTCAATATCATTGTTTTATTGGTGTATTCAAAGTTGAAATTATATCGAAATAATAGAAATAAAATGTGTATTCGTATAAAGGGATGAAAAAGAGAGTCTATCTCATGCCGTAACTCAAATACAAAATGAATATGAAGAAATGAAACGTAACATAACCCAGTTGGAACAGCAACACGTTTCGTCAGAACGTGTGGTCACAGCTTTAAGAGATACATTGAAGGAAGAAAGACTTGCAAGAAATAGGGCAGAGGGAAATTGTGCTCTTTTGAGAAAGGTATATATTTCAATTATTTTAGCATAACAACAGTATATCTTAACTAAGAGTTTAGACACTACTACCCACGTGGAGCTCAACTCCGCGCTTTCTATAAGACAAACCAGTGTGAAGAATAAAAAATAATTCATTCCCCCAAGTGAAATTGGAACTCTCAACAGTCGCTTTTACAGCCAAACGCTGTGCCGCTGCGACACAACGGTTTCAAAAAATGATACCAAGCTTATTTTATATGTTTTCACAATGTTTTTCAGGAAATACAAACTTTACAATTAGATACGCACCAAACAATAATGAATCTACGAACGTCTTTACAACACAAAGAGGATGAACTAAACAGTTTAAGAGATACCACGTCTAGTGCACACACAGGCGCTCTAAATGTCGCCGATTATGAAATAAAGGATGTTGATAACGAAAAAATTGATTATCTTACGCAAATGCTGATGCAGAAACAAGGGAAGATAGATAATTTGTTGGCCGATAATAATATTTTGAGGATACAGCTAGATAAATTGCAGGTGATTTTATTTTATTGGTTTATATAAAAAATTAGCTTCACGCTGTATCCCGCACACAGCAGGGTAGGCAGAGGGAACGTAGTGTTAAGACAACCCGTTCCCCACTTTCTGCCGAATTCTGGAGCCATTGCGTGTTGAGTGGCAGAACTCAACGCCGCGCTTTGCCTCGACACCAGAGCGAAGAAATGGAAATATAAATTTAAGTAAATATTTCATCTCGAGTGGGGATCGAACCCACAACCAGTCGATTTTACAGTCACACTTTGTGCCCCTGCGCCACGACTGGCCATTTATATAATATTTATTCAAATTTCAGTCCAAACACAGATCAGAAATAGCATCGCTCCAATCAAAGTTCAATCACAGTATAGTCCATTTACAAGATGATAATCGTAGAACTAGAGGTTATACATCATCACCATTTTCAGCTTTGTCACTACGAATTGGTGTTATTATAAAAAGGTTCCCAATATTTAGGATACTTATTTTGGCTTATATGGTAAGATTTATTATTTTTTTTTAATTTGTAACCATAATAATTTCAACAGAGACCTTAGGACTTTTAAGGCTACTAAAAAAAAAAATATTATATTAGTACAATCAATCTGGGTAATTTTGATTCTTCGGGTAACATTGACAGTGTGATCTCGAACTAGTTTCGATATTTTTTTCTATATGATACAATATTTTTGACTATTTTAAAAACGAAAAGGAACTTAAGCTTATCTGCCATACAAAACATAACTTAATGTTTAACTTAAAAAAATGTTTTGATAAGCAGTGTCTTCCTCTAAATTCTTAATAGCAGACTAGTAGAGAATCTATAGTTACTAGTACACCATTTGAGATAGAAAGTTGTTTAGTGACAAATCACTCTGGTCTGCATCTTTTGTCTATATTCTATATACTATATAAATGGTGCCGACGGAGGAATATGAAAGTTGTCACAGCTATAGTAATTAATATATAGAGAACTGCAAGCAGAGTGCAGAATGCTAATATATTTGTTCTCTAGTTGTAACAAGTTTAACGGCGGCATATAGTGTTAACCTGTGAAATCCTTCTTTCGTTCTTTGTTATGTATATTTTTATAGAGAATACAACAAAAAAATCGAAATTATAAATTCTTTTGTTAATACATGTATAGTCATAGTTTTTTCAAAACGTTTTTTTTGTCTCTCCTTATAATTTTTATTTGATTACACTATAAGCCGTCGTTATGTCAGACCTTTATTGGAAAGTTTTCTTATTTCTACAGATTGGTCTACATTTTTGGGTACTCACAGTGCTATTCACAAGTACACCCGAAGATTATATACCGAGGCCGAGGAAAATATAGAAAAAAATGAAAAAAAAAAACTAAATTTAACACACAGTACCTAAATAAAATGTTATAATAAATTAAACATCACAATTTTAATATGTATAGTGTTATTGTATTGCAATTTTAAATATGTGTATATATCTTCATAAAAGCAATAAGTTTAAGTAACGTTATTAAAATTATTGTAATATTTTGGCCATCTTCACAGCTTTATCAATTGTAATTTTTTTAGACTTATGTTTATTTTTCGAATAAGGGTAAATATATATCTTGATTTAACAGAAACTTGACAAATATTTGTTATTCTCTTGCTCACTTCTTTATTTTATATTGTCTCATATATTATATAGTATAATATCATGGCCGTATCTAGAGATATTTTCTTGAGGGTAGGGGTCTAGACTTTAGTTTTGAACAGATGTGTTCCAGTAAAGGCTTTTTTATTTTTCAGGGCAAATTTTTTGTCCTTGTAGTAAGATTCATGGGGTGGGGACAAGATTATTCTGAGGTGGGCACGGACCACCCGACCCCCACTATTCCTAAGCCCATGTGTAAAACATGCAATAAGAAATTATATATTTTATAAATCGTGATAATTACATTATTCTTAATATGTATAATATTATACTTATTACATAACTAGCTATGCCCGCGACTTCGCCTGCATAGTAAAGTAAATTGATATAACTTTTTTTTATTTAGAAAACGATTGTAATAAAGAAACTTTAAAAATTAAAGAAATTCATTAAATTTATAAACTACCAAAATATAATACTAAAATGAATACTGAATTTGAATCGGTTAAGCTGTTTCTGAGATTAGCATATACAAACGGGCAGACAGACATAAATAAAATAAAAAAAAATGTTTTGGCCCTTTACACAGCTCACGGTTGTTATAAATTGTCTCGTATATCTTCCATGAACATAAAAGATAGTGAACAGTTATATTTTTATTATAATAATTATGTATAAAAATCAAAATGCAAGGCAGTAAAATTACAATACAAGATTTTTTGGTATATATTATGAAAACGAAAATCGATATGGCTATTTACATTTTGGCTAAAACGATTAGAATTAAAATTATCGATTATTATTTATTTATTTAAAAAATATCATATTTTTATTTATTTATTCATGTCTTATCATTCTATGAGGTAAAGTGGTTTTCCATTTTATTTTTAACCCTATATTGGGTTAAACCAATATATTAAATTAATTGTATCAATGAACTTATGTTATACTTTTTATCTATTATCTTTTTTATCTGTTATTTTATTTTATGTAAAATACTATTTTCTTCAATTCATTTGTAATAGTATAGTGATATAGTACTTTAAGGCGTATTATGAAAATATTCAAAAGGGCTCAAAAATTTATATTTTTATACATTCCAAAAGTATTTTTTGACAATTATTAACTTTTATTTAGTGTATTTACATTCTAAACTCCGTTTGAGTTAACAATTAAAATAGTTGTTAGCTTCATTAAACAAAAAAAACATATTGTGTACATTTATTAAAAATATTGACAAAACAAAAAATCGAATTGGAAATATAAATTACACATTAAGCATTAAATAAACGATAAATATTAATAATAGTTCCCTACATAAATGACGTCAATATCATCAATCAAAATTTCAAATTGCAGCTTGATAAACAAAGATTCTTACGTCTGATAGCCCCACTTGGGAGAATACTAATCTAGGTGCTTCCCCAACGTTAAAATACTTTTATTATTATATAATAAAAGAAAGCTTTAAATTTTCAAAAATAAATGAAGATACAAAAATATATAAAAAAAAAATAGTTTAAATCAGTTGTGACGCAGTGGCACAAGCGTGTGACCAAACGCGACTGTTTTGACGGTTTTGACTTTGATTCTCACTCGAGTAAATGAAATATTTAATATTGTCATATCTTCACTCTGGTGTCGCGGCAAACCGCAATGTTGAATTCCGCCACTCAACATGTCGGAACATGCCAAATCGGAATTTCGGAAAGTTGGGAAACGGAAGTGTCCCTAATGGGAACGGAGTGTCTTAACACTAGTTTCCCTCTCTCTCCCTCTCGTCTCTCTCGCTATGCAACAATATAAACCTAAGAAAACATTTAAAAATATAAAAAATATTTCTTCTACGTCGGGAAAAGTGTCCAGGCCGTCCGTGGCTAGGGCTCCATATTGGGGAAGCCCCCCCATAAAACGCACCGTCTCAGACAATACTTCCTTCTACATCTAGTTTTTGATCCAACAGCTAAACGATAACCTTTTAAAGATGTTGGCGATAGTAAACCATTAACTAAAATCATTATCGATTATATAATTAGACAATAATATAATAAACTTCTATCCATCACCTCACCTTCACCTCATCCATCTGTATATAAATTAACTATAAATATAATTTTGTAAACAATTTCTGATTAAAAATTATATTTCCCACATAAATATTCCTATATTGTATATATAATAACATATTTTTAAAATATATTTTAGGTCAACGCACTTATCTTTGTTTTTTCCGTGAATCTCTCATATAATTTATATTTCATTCACACTTGCCAGTTATATTTTTTATTAAATATTATAATAAAGTATGAAAAAAATAATGTTATTTTATTATAAATATGAATAAAATTTATGAAGCATTCCGTTTTTTTATTTACTTTCCTTAGAAGTGAAATTATTAATCTCGAAAAAAAAATATTATTATAAGTTTGTACTATCTGTTTTAGGCATAGGTAATATAAAGTAAAAGCAAAAATATCAGCTTTACGCTGTATCCCGCACACAGCAGGGTAGGCAGAGGGTACTTAGTGTTAAGATACTCTGATCCCCATCTCTGAGGATCCCCGAGGAACGCAACGCCGCCCTTAAGCAAAGCAAAAAAATCGTGAAAACAAATATTTAAATATTTTCACGCCTTTCGAATTTTACAGAAGGAAGATTTCCTTATTATAATTTTAAATTACCTGCCAGGTAGAAGATACAGCTACCTGATTAAGTATAATAAAATAAAATTCAATATATATTTTTTTGAGGCCAGTCGTAGCGCAGGAGCACAAAGTGTGACTGTAAAACCGACTGGTTGTGGGTTCGATCCCCACTCGAGGATATGAAATATTTACTTAAATTTATATTTCCTTTTTTTCGCTCTGGTGTCGAGGCAAAGCACGGCGTTGAGTTCTGTCACTCAACACGCAATGCCTCCAGAATCCGCCAGAAAGTGGAGAAAGGACAGTTTTAACGCTAGGTTCCCTCTCCCTACCCTGCTGTGTGCGGGATACAGCGTGAAGCTGATTTATTTTTATTTATTTATTTTTCTCTCGCTAGCTTACGACTATCACGTCCATTATATATATAAATTAAGCCATTTTGCCTGATGGTATAAACAATCCTTGTTTCCTAATGTCATTTTAAAGTGACGTAGATTTGGCATATTTATTTTTTAACTTAGATGCTTATTCTTAGTATATGCCGACAGGAAATTTATTTTATATATTATTCATTTAATAGGAAGTATAATAAAGAAGTTGAAGGTGAATCTTCAGATATTTCCATTTACGTTTTCTTTTAGCGTGTAAATTCCACATATGTGATTAACAAGAAATGAAGTGTGGGCCAATGATTCATTAAATATAACTTTGTTTCAGATAAAAATAGGTTACATATGTATTTATAAATAGTGCCTGTAGTGGCGCAAAGACAGAAAGGTGTGACTGTTATGCGAGGGTTGTGAGTTCGATCCCCACTCGGGGGAATGAATTATTATTTATTAATATTATCATTTCTTACCTTAATGATAACAAGGCAAAGGCGCGACGATGAGTTCCGCTACTTAACACGCAACGCGTCCAGAATTCGTTCGAAAGTGAGGAACGGAAATGAGAATGGAATTTGAGTGTTTTAATACTAGGTTCCTAGGTTCCCTCTACAACTCTGTGTGTTCCGCACACAGAAAAAAATATTCAATGATACCTAGGAATCTCTCCTATTAAAATATGGTCGTGGCAATAAAAAAAGATTTGAGTTTTTATGGTGTTAATAAGTTTGTCGACTTAACGGTTTCTCCGTAATGATGATGAAACAACTGCAGTACCAATAGGAAGTACGCGAAAACGTCATCAAGAGTCGTCTCAAGAATATACAAACAATGACGTTATACCAGCCGTAAAGTCATAATCTTATGACATACTAGCAGCCCGCGCGCGGCTTTGCCTGCTGGAAGTTATTCTTATATTATAGCCAAATTATGCCAAATCTTTACAAAATTTTTGACGTATTATAAGTTATAATACTGTAAAATTTCATCTAAATCCGTTATATTTTTCCCATCCTCACAAAAATTCACATTTATAATATGATATATACAAGTATGATATGTCGTGGCGCAGGGGCAGTGTAAAATCGACTGGTTGTGGGTTCGATCCCCACTCGAGGAAATGAAATATTTATTTACACTTATATTTTCATTTCTTTGCTCTGGTGTCGAGGCCAAGCGCGGCGTTGAGTTCCGCTACTCAATACGCAATGCCACCAAAACTAGGTGGAAATTGGGGAACCGAGTGTCTTGACAATAGGATCCCTATGCCTACCGTGCTGTGTGCGGGATACAGCGTGAACCTGATTTATTTATTTATTTTTTTATAATACTACTAGAATTGGATTAGTATTAATTATCGTAGAGTGTAGACTGCAGACTTTGTGTTTTTTTCTATATATTTTTTTGTTGAAATTCTACAATTTTTTTCCAATTGATTTATTTCTCCTTTTCTCTCAATATTCCTTAGAAAAGATGGCTTATTAGTTATCGCTATACCTGAAATCATATTAATATTAAAAACATTATTATTCCTTAGTAGTCGTATAAGTATACCTTTACCTAGCCATTCTTCCAATTGCCTTACACTAAAAATAACAATATTATACTTATTACTAACAGAATGAAGGTGAATGAATTTGAAATAGGTTTTTTTATTAAACACAACTTGTGGTTACTAGTACCTAGCTTACGTCGTGCGTCGTGTAGGTACCTGGTTTTTCCGTCGCTGATTACAAAAAATATCGTATGGCATACTGTCAGCAATGGCTGCTTGCAGCCTATTAAATAGCTCTGGCCCTCTTGACAATATTGAATAATAGTAGAGATTATTTATGTTTTTAGTTTGAAAGTAAAATAAAAAAACATTTTATGCGTTATTTACTGAAATTAAATTAAATCAATTTCACGTTGTATCCCGCACACAGCAGGATAGAATCTAGTATTAACACTCCGTTCTCCACTTTCCGCCGAATTCTGGAAGTATTGTATGCTGAGTGTGGAAACCCAACGCCACACTTTGCCTTGACACCAGAGCGAAGAAATGGAAATATTCATTCAAATAAATATTTCATTTCCTCGAACCCACAACCAGTCCCATTTACAGTCCCATTCTGTGCCCTTGCGCCACGACTGGCCTCACTTACTTATTGAAGAAATATAATGATAATGTTTAATAGCTTCATTCTATTTCCCGCATATAGAGCAGGAAAGGCAGGTGGAACCTAGTGTCAAGGCACCCTGTTTTTAATTTTCCGCCCAATTTTCGAGATATTGCGAGGTTAGTAGCGGAATTCAACGCTGCTCACGTCTTACTAGCAAAACGAGAAAATGAAAGTAACTCATTCCGCCAAACGAGAATATTTCGTAGGATATGCAGAGTCAGCCGTAGCGTTTGACGCTCCCATCTATTTGGGTACTCCGCTAGGAATACACCGTGAAATTAAGTTAATATTAAATTTTTAATTTTATGTTTTTATACATAAATATGTCAAAAGTTAAAGTTTCATATGTTTAAAATAAAAAGTTTTATTTATATACTTAAGATTATACACACGGGCGTAGGAACAGGAGGTGTCCGGGTGGTATTGGGGAAAACCAACCATTTATGATTGAGATTAGACTTTTTAGGCTTAACTTCCGTACTTTATTACAACTATTCTTGAAATATATTACAATAACGTATTTTTTTATCATTAATCAATTAGTTTTAAAATTTAAAAGTACCCTTCAAAAATACCGATAAAGCTAAGTTGATGGAACTCAACGCTACATTTCCTCCTACTTTGTACCGTAAAAGAATCGAATCTTCAACCGTTGCTCACAGTCATATGTCAACGGCATACGTGCCATTAATACCTATGTTAAGGAAATTAGAAAACATTATACATATTTTCTTATAATAACTTTCACAGCTTTAGGAGCTTACATATAAAATTTATAAAATTGTTAGAATTTTTTTATTATTTTTTATTATTATTTAGTTGTGTCTACATACATGCAAACCAATGCAATTGAGGGCCTAGATGACGATTGAAATAATCAGCTTCACACTGTATCCTGCACACAGCAGGGTAGGCAGAGGAAACCTAGAGTTAACACACTCCATTCCCGAATTTCCGCTGAATTCTGGAGGCATTGGGTGCTGAATAGCGCGGAACTCAACGCCGCGCTATGCCTCGACACCAGAGCGAAGAAATGGAAATATAAATTTAAGTAAATATTTCATTTCCTCGAGTGGGGATCGAACCTATAACTGTGCGGTGCCACTGACAAACGATTGAAATATTTAAACATATTGAGATATGTATATTTTTTGAGCTTCACACGGTAGTAGGGTAGGCAGAAGCAATCTAATATTAAGACACTCCGCTCTCCACTTTCCACCGAATTCTAGAGGCATTGTGTGAAGTCCACGACGCGCTTTGAGCGGAGAAATGAACATATTGAATATTTAATTCCCTCGAGTGAGTATCGAACCCACGACCTGTTACATTTACAGTCAACCACTTGTGTTCCCGCGCCACGACTGGCGTCACCGACCGAGATATTTTAAATAAAAAAAAATACCCATAACGCTATAAACAATATAAAATATTTATAAAAAGCACGCTATCGTCATTGAACCGGTTGTGAGGGCCTTCCTAACGAATATCAGTTGTGATTTACACTTAGAGTAACCGACACGTATTCTGTTTTAATAATGTGAATAAAGTTAATAATAAGTAATATAAATACTTTTTGTTTGTGTGTCAATTATATATATATAATTTCGTAAATTTGAAACAAATATACCAAATCCGGCTTTGCAACTTGATCATTGAATCCTCGTTTTTATCGAAGCATTTATTTTTCCTTGTTCACAAACAAGTGCGATGATGGAGTTTTTTCTTGTGATTTTTTTCGGTAAGTTTATTATAAAGGCTTATCATTATTGGTCAGTTTTGGGATGTGGTTTCTTTAATAATTTCTATTTGTCATAGTCAATAGCAAGTGTTGTATGTGCTTGTTTTCTATAAAATTTGAGCTTAAATTCACTTATTATATAAATATTGAATTGAGTTCTGGAGGCATTGCGTGTTGACTGGCGGAACTCAACGCCGCGGTTTGCCTCGACACCAGAGTGAAGAAATGAAAATATAAATGTAAATAAATATTTCATCTCCTCGAGTGGGGATCGAACCCACAAGCAGTTGATTTTACAGCCACACGTTGTGCCTCTGCGCCACGACTGGCCTCAATAATTATAAAAAAATATTGTAGAATTATTATTAAACTTTATGAAGAGGAAAAGATAGTAGTTACTTGGAAGTCGTGGGTATGACTAAAGACTTTGACCCGTGAATTCCCGGGCTAGCTCTCAAATATACGGGTAGTACCATTATGTACTATAAACAAAACAATACTAAACTGTGACGTAATACAGAAATATAACAGACGTTCAACATACCTATCCAAATACCTAAGTTGTTTTTACAATTGCTCGCAAAACGTGTAAAATGTAAAGCTATTTTAAAAATAGTATACATATATCGACGATCCCTAGGTAAAGTATCGAAAGTGAAAAATTGCAAGTATCTTTTATTGCTGTATTTCAAGGGTAGTTTCGATCACATACACGAGTAATAAAGGAATTAATAATATTTTTTATTAAAAATTTAAAATTAAATTAAATTAAATCAGATACAGCGTGAAGCTGATTTTTGAAATTAAATCAGCTTCACGCTGTATCCCGCACACAGCAGGGTAAGCGTAGCCTAGCCCAGAGGGAACCTAGTGTTAAGACACTCCGTTCCCCACTTTCTGCCGAATTCTGGAGGCATTGCGTGTTGAGTGGCAGAACTCAACGCCGCGCTTAACCTCGACACCAGAGCGAAGAAATGGAAATATAAATTTAAGTAAATATTTCATCTCCTCGAGTGGGGATCGAACCCACAACCAGTCGGTTTTACAGTCACACTTCGTGCCACTGCGCCACGACTGGCCTAGTATTAAAATTTTGAGATAATAAAAGCCATTTCAACTACTGTTCTTAGTAGTTTAAACGAGCGATTAAAACATTTGCGATTTTTTGCTTTCGATGCTTTACCTACAGACCGTCGGTATATTTATTATACAAATATGAGTTTGTTTAAGAATAAGTTGTAGTCTACAGGAGATAAGTTGCAATGTTTTTGTAGGATTAACATACGAGTAATGTTTACTTAGGTCCCAATTATAATAATCTATTGTTTTGAGGTAAATGTTGTCATTAAAATGCAAGCTTTTATTTCTTTATATTAATTTATTTCAGAAATTTATTTATTTATAAATCGTTTAAAAATTTAAACGTAACGGGATTTGAACCCACGCCTCTAGAAAGCGTCTAAGCGACCACTAATCTATACACTAAAATAATGTCGTTTATTTATATAAAAAAATATTTGTTAAATATTTAATCAATTTATTTGCTGTAAGTACCTATATGACTTCTGGAAGTTACATTTCATCTATTGTAACCGAAGAATGAAACACTGATTTAATTGAGAAGACTAATTCGAAAAATCCATATATTTATAGCAGAAAACTCTCTCTCTCTCTTTCTCTCTTTCAAACTCAATAAAATAGTTATTGAAATAATAAATATCAATCAAGTCTATATCCACACCTAATTTAGTTAAAGTAATCACACAAGATATATATTTATTATTGACATTAATTTTAACCGACTTCTGTAAAAGAAGGAGGTTATCAGTTTGACAGTATTTTTTTTAAGTTTTGTTACCTTACAACTTTCGACTGGGTGAACCGATTTTGATAAGTCTCTTTTTATATCAAAGCTGGTACTTCCCGTGTGGTCCCATATTTCTACTGACAACGTTATTCTTGAGAAAACCACATAAGTCTTAAATTTGCAAGTATTTTCGCGACAAATGGACGAATAAATCAATATCACGATTATTCTTTTTTTAATAGAAAAAATATAGATCAAGGGTAGTTTGATTACAGAATTCGGTCGAAGTCAGTTTTTTTTTGTTAAATATTATGTTATTATATTGGCATACCAGGTTTGACGGGTAGAACCCAGTATCACAATACTACGGTCTCCTCTATTTACCCGAATTTGATTGTGTGAAGGAACCCAACCCTATGCCTTATCTTAATAGAGCGGTGAAATTTATATAATCGTTTGTAGGTAACTATTTCCCCGATTGGAGAATTTATAATCATCACATTTTTAGTGAGACGCTCTTCATTTGCGGCACGATGGTCAGTTCTGAGTTGGTACGGCCATTTTTTTCGAAATGAACAAAATCAATATAATGATTTAAAATTAATTAAATAATTTGAATGTATTTCCTTCAAATTTATTTTAGTTGATAGCGTAACAACATGTAGGTTACAGCTAGTTTTTAATAAAAAATAGATGTAGTTGATTTCATTTCTTTAACTGACAAAATTAATATTACCGAAACTTCTTTAGCTGAACGTTTTAATTATTATAGACATTTAATTTAAATCTGTCATCGAGCTTAATCAATTAAATACCAGTTGTAAATTGTAATTGGTTGAAAATTTAATTTTATTATAATAGCCATTTACATTGGTGATATCGTTGGGTCGTTTTAAAGGTCATCATTATCTATGAAATAGATATATACTATATAAATTTATCTACGTAATGAATTAACAAAATTCCCTTGATAGTGAATACGGTTTACCATAAAATATTTTTGAAAATATTTATATAAAAAATTATATCTTCTCCTAAAATAGTACTTTTTGATTTTGACTAACTGTACAGTTATTGCCTTTTGCGTGTACTGCTTGGCCTAGGTACTGCTCACATTTTATAAATCTCAACGATTTAACTGAATGAAAAAAAGGCCAGTTGAGGCCGGTCGTGGCTCAGAGGCATAAAGTGTGACTGTAATATTGACTGGTTGTGGGTTCGATCCCCACTTGAGGAAGTGGAATACTTATTTACATTTATACTTTCATTTATTCGCTTTGGTGTCGGGGCAAAGCGCGGCGTTGAGTACCGCCACTCAGCACGTAATGACTCCAGAATTCCGCGGAAAGTGGGGAACGGAGTGTCTTAACAATAGGTTCCCTCTGCCTACCCTGTTGTGTGCGGGCATGAATGAAGCTGATAATAATATAATAAAAAAAATGCACTAAGCAATTTTTTCTGTTGTCAGTAGATTGATGATGATTGATTCTGTAATAGATGCCATTTACATTTACGAGTATGTATGTAAATGTATAGATGATCTCTTAGGCTTAAATAAAATGGCTTAAATCAAAATCTTGACCGTTTTGTTGCTCCTCACCTGTATGTATTTAATAATAGTATGTAGTACCTATAGTATGTTATGTTTCCTTATCTAATGAAATTTAGTAAAGTCATACATATATTTAAATCGGGTAGTACAACATATTCCAGCAATTTTCGAACTGTATCTATACTATCCTTATTTATATATATAAAAGTATTCTAAATCAAATAAGCACTTTAATTTATATAATTTTTGCATGATAAATAATATGGTTTTGCTAAAGATCGCTCAACTACAGACGTTGGTATAGGTTGTATGAGAGTACATGTGAGGCTTGGCAGGGTTACAGGATGCTCTAGGCATGTTCTGAAACTTCTCCAAGGCGTTTAATTGCGTTATAGTTGAGTCAACTCAATCTTCTGATCTCTTATTTAGCTAACAAGGTTCAAAGGGTTGATGTAAATGGCGAGAAATCTCCTGGTCATTAATAAGCATGGGGGTCCCATATATATATAAATGATTTACTACATCTACTTGGAAAGAATCATAAAATTATTAGTATTGTTTGCTGATGATACTTCATTGATTTTTTAAATTAAAAGATGACAAAATGTGTATAACGATGTAACCAATGCTCTCTCGAAAATAGTACATTGGTTTAGTGCTAATAACTTATTATTGAAAAAAAAATCAACTTCACGCTGTATCCCGCTCACAGTAGGGTAGGCAGAGGGAACTCTAGTGTTACGCAATGCCTCCAGAATTCGGCGGAAAGTGGGGACCGGAGTGTCTTAACTTACTATTAAATACTAAAAAAAACTATTTGATTCCAAAATACAGTGGTGGCCTCATATTGATTGATTGGTGAATAGACTAAGTTCAGCAGAAACGTCTCGTCTTGTTTACTTTAGCTACTTTCATAGTATTAAGACCTATGGCATTTTATTTTGGAGTAATGCAGCCAGTATTAAATTAATCTTTGTTTTGCAGAAGCTATTCGTGCAAAACATAACTTAGGGCAATAATTTTAAAAAAATATATATATTGGCATATCCACACATTTTTTAAAATAGTATGCTTGTTAAGAAAAATATTATTGATTTTACTTAAATCGGTTTAACATAAAAGCGTTGTAAGTCGATTGCATAGAGTTCGTAGTTATGTTATAGAACAGTTTGTGTACATTTTTATAGTAGGATCCAAGGAAATATCAGAGAATGTTCTATATCACAATTTTAAAAAAATATGTAAGACATTTGTGTGTTTAAAAGTATTAGCAAATCAATGATTTTATAAGTGATAATTAATCAGCCTTGGGAATAAAATTCTCACTCTAGTCTGTTTCAAGGTATCAACGTATGAATTAAGAGTAAATTTGGAAATAACTGATTTCCCAAAAAGTCCTACAGATTTGTTCTCTTCAGGTCTGAGACATTAAACTGGTGGTAACTTATTTGACATTCAAAAAATCAAGCATGTAATTAAATCAAATTATTTCACTTTTCACTCGGAAGGCTGAAATTGTTTTTGTAAAAGTGCCATTTCCTAATTTCTTAAAACTAATTGGTCAATTATGATTTTTTTTAGAATCAATTATTTATGCTATATTATGCCGTCCAGTAGTTAGAGACTAATATTATTGTTAGGAAGTAGGAATCTTTAGGGATATTCTATCTATTTACCAATAGATCTTTTAAAAGTAGATATTATAATATTTTTTTATAAGTAAAAGGATCTACAACTTTATACTTACTCGAACCGGACCTATGTTAGACAATCACTGAATTTAGACTTATACCCCAATCATTAAACACATCATACAACAAGCACGAACACAGCCGGTTTGTTATCATTACGTACAAGCATAATCTCAAACTCACGCCCTGCTTAGGTTTTCCCCTCAATTTAACAGTCCTGAGCGTATGTACCTACTATGACGTTGAATTCTTTTAGAAATATGAAGGAATTTCTCAATTACTACTACTTATCTAAATTATACATCATGCTTAAAACTATTTTATATCAGTTTTTTTTTTAATTTTTACAAAAATAATTGTATATGGCAGATATCATAAAAATATTTGGAACAAACTCATAAACCTAGTTTCATGGGTCTTACAAATTTTATGTTAAATTTTCAGCTACATTAACGACATGCAGTCCCAACATAGCTATCACACCGGAGCTTTTAGAAAGTGTGTTCGGAAGTCCAGATAAAGTGTCAAGTGACCCTCCAAAAGTTGCTTTAGCTCAAGCTGTACCTGTTTCGCCTGCTCAAAGTGAAATAGGCATCAATGATGATGATACACAATTTGTACCATCAATGGTCGACTATGACAAATTCGACTGGACCCTCACGAAGGTAAATTACAGTAAGATACTTATTATATTTAAATAATTTAAATTCCTAATATGATTGAGACACAAAAGCTAAAATCAATTTAATATATTCAATGAAACCAATTTTATGTAATATTGTTTAAGATGAAGAGACAAATTATGAGAAAATAGAACAATAGCTTACGTAAACGTTTGATATTCTAGTTATATCTAATAATTATGTCAACACATTTCAGCGTGTGGCGTCAGGTTCACAAGAAAATCTTTTAATTTCACCACTAGGATTAAAATTAGCATTGGCCATTCTCATGGAAGCTGCTACAGGTACTACTAAAACAGAACTTTCATCAGTATTGGGCTTGGACAGAGACAACAATGTTGTAAGACAAAAGTTTGCCACCATTTTAGATTCGTTACATGTAAGTATGATTTCTCTTTTATATTTGCTATATTATTTAATTTATATCAGCTTCATTTTTTCTTTTGTGATCTTTATAGAATAATTATGCCTCGCCTATCTGGATGGAGAAAGCATGTTATTGGGTTCAGTGTTTCTAATAATTTCTAAGTGTACGTTGTTACTGTGCCAGTTGACGTACTGACCAAAAATGTATATTTTGAAGATATTATTTTTTCTATTTACTATTTATTTAATTGATGAATTATTTCTCTAATATTGTAGACGAAATCTTCACAATATATTTTGAATTTGGGCAGCAGGATATATGTTGGTGGGCACATCGTACCTCAACAACGCTTCGCTGCCATATCAGAGCAGTTCTACAAGACTGAAATAAAATCTTTGGACTTTAGTGACCCTATAAGTGCTTCAAAGTGTATTAACCAATGGGTCGCTAATAACACTCAAGGAAGGATAACTAATTTAGTAGTACCTGGTAAGTAATAATATGATAACAGCTTCACGCTGTATTTATTTCACCAAATTTTTTGAGGCATTGCGTGTTGATTGATGAAACTCCATGCCGCGCTTTTTTTGCCTTGGTACCAGAGCGAAGAAATGAAAATATTAATAAATAATAATTAATTCTAAAATTTGAATCGAACTCACAACCATCAAGTTAGTGACATGTTAGTGTCCTTGCCACCACTGGCGTCAATTTTCTTCATTTGCTTGGTCAAAATAAAATTGTTAATAATGAATAATTCAAAATGTTTCCAGATGACGTCTCCGGTGTCTCCGGTCTAGTCCTGAACACAATATTTTTTAAAGGCACTTGGCGCCATCAATTTCCTACAAATGAAACCAAAAATGACGTTTTCTATATTTCACCAACTTTAAAAAAAGATATTCCTTTCATGAATGTGAGGAACAAATTTTACTATACTGAATCTGCTCGTTACAATGCTAAAATATTGAGGATGGCGTACGTAGTAAGTGTCAATAAACTGTATTTTTTTTATTACTATTTTTTTAGCTTCACGCTGTATCTCGCACAGTGCAGGGTAGGCAGAGGGAACCTAGTGTTAAGACACTCCGTTCCCCATTTTCCGCCAATTTCTGGAGGTAATGCATGTTGAGTGGCGGAATTCAACGCCGCGCTGTCGACACCAGAACGAAGAAATGAAAATATAAATGTAAGTAAATATTTCATCTCCTCGAGTGGGGATCGAACCCACAACCAGTCGATTTACAGGCACACTTTGTGCCCCTGCGCTACAACTGGCCAAAAGAACTGTAATTTATAAATGAAATTTATATACTATTATATAAAATTGCATGTAGCAGGGTAGGTAGATGGAAGCGTAGTGTTAAGACACTCTGTTCCCCTCTTTGTGTCAAATTTTATTTACAAAAAATCAAGACGTAATTATTTTAAAGAAATCGTTTAGGCATCACTTAGCTCTAATTAAAACTAAACATTTACCCAATCTAAAGAAAAGAAAATAAAAAAATCTAAATATTGTAAAATAAAATAATAAAATAGGTGTGTAGGGTCTAGTATCATTTTTTAATTTTTTAATAAAATGTAAAAAAACGGGATTATTATTGAGTATTAAGCTTTTGTACAGATATTTGCATGTTGTTTAAATTTAATAATTAGATATAAATAATTTCTTAGATATAAATAATTCTATTATGTTCAGATTTAAAAAATATATGCTAAGTTTATATTGTATTAAGATAATATTATAGGCCAGTTATAGCGTATGTAAACGCGACAGATTGTGAGTTCGATTCTCGATCGAGGAAATGAAACATTTTATCTTTCATTTTTTTACTCTAATGTAGCGTCGACCTCGCGGCGTTTAATTACGCCACTCAATACGCAACGCCCCCAGAGTTCAGCTGGCACTGGAGCGCGGATTGTCTTAACTCTACATGCGGAATAAAGCGTGTAGCTGAAAAGAATTAATTCTACGCAGCTCTTTAAAAAAAATTGGTTGCAGTATAATATCTTAATTATTTATCAGCTTCACGTTCACAGCACACAGCAGGGTAGACAGAGGGAACTTAGTGTTAAGAAAATACGTTCTCCACTTTCCGCCGAGTTCTGGAGAAGAAATGTAAATATAAATAAATATTTCTTTTCCTCGAGTGGGGATCGAACCAACAACCAGTCGATTTTACAGTCACACTGTGCCCCTGCGCCACGACTGGCCTCATTTAGATACATATTGATTACTTATACTTTTGATTTTACAGGGGAACAAATTTGCAATGTACATCATTCTACCAAACTCTCTGACGGGCCTATCGTCCATTTTCAACGAACTGAGTGACCTGCGCTCTGAGCTGAATTATTTACAAGAACGCCTCGTCGACGTCACTCTCCCCAAATTCCAGTTCGAATATACTTCTTTATTAGATGGAGTTCTGAGAGAGGTAAAAATAAAGTTTAAATTATAATTATAAAGAGATTTGATTTAGAGGCCACTGGGTCACAGTGGATGTGTTTGACTATAAACGCGATAGGTGCCACAGAGTGAGTCCCCATTCGGGGAATAAATTATTTCTATTTCTTCCCCGTGGTGAAGTAAAATGTGGCGTTGGGTTCCGCCGGAGTACAAAGTGAATATGAAAATAATCAATGAGATAGAGATGAACAATCAAAGAGAAAGAGATTACTAAAAATCAATTATAATAAATATGTAAATATTTTATAATAATAAACTTTTTAAAAAAAATACTTATTTAGAAAACGTATAAAAATTTGAACGCAGCGGGACTCGAACCCGCGCCTCCTGGAAACCGACCAGGCGGTCTGACCACTAAGCCATGCGTTCTCAAGAGTGGTCAGACCGCCTGGTCGGTTTCCAGGAGGCGCGGGTTCGAGTCCCGCTGCGATCAAATTTTTATACGTTTTCTAAATAAGTATTTTTCTTTCCTAAGTGTGGAATAACACTTTAAAAATGTTTAAAAACTTTTTAAATTTATTATAGTCATTATAATATAAATATTTAAATTACAAATGGACAGTCATTTAAAATAACAACTGTCGGCATATCATTATATGCACCTTCGCGTACTTCCCATATACTTTATGTTATAGGCAGATAGAACCTAGCAATAATTTATTTTTGATTCTCTTTAATAGAAATTACCTACAGCCCACTATCCATATTTTCTATCATAAGATAGCAAAATTATAAATATATTTAGTTCAGACCTATTCTAATTATATTTTCTTCAGGACAGATGCGAACCCACGACCATGGTGGTCAGTCAGGTTCATATCGAATATTTTACAGTTGGGTCAATGCTATTTTTATAGATTTATTTTGAGGCCAGTCGTGGCGCACAAAGTCAGAGTCACACAAAGTGTGACTTTAAAATCGATTGGTTGTGGGTTCGATCCCCACTCGAGGAAGTGAAATATTTATATACATTTATATTTTCATTTGTTCGCTTTGGTGTCGGGGCAAAGCGCGGTGCTGAGTTCCGCCACTCAACACGCAATGCCTCCAGAACTCGGCGGAAAGTGGGGAACGGAATGTCTTAACACTAGGTTCCCTCTGTGTACCCTGGTGTGTGCGGGATACAGCGTAAAGCTGATTGATTCATTTTGATCGCAGTTGCGTATGTAGCAGGATAGGCAGAAAGACTCTAGTGTTAATACGCTCCGCATTTCACTTTCCATTGAATTCTAGAGCTATTCTAAAGCAGCGGAACTCAACGAAGAAATAAAAATATTAAATATTTCATTACCTCGAGTGGGAATCGAACTTACAACCTGTCGCGTTTACAGTCACACGCTTGTGCCCCTGTGCCACGACTGGCCTCTGGACAGATAAATATCTGAACACAATATATATATATATATATATATATATATATATATATATATATATATATGTACTTAGTGAGAAATACATACAATTTGAATAAACTTGCGTATAGTGCATATTTTCCTGTTCACGACGTGCGAGAGCCATATTATGTAAATGACATGGGTATTTCCTTTCGATGTTTTCGTTTTGTTTCAATGAATATTTTTTTTACCGTAACAAGAAAAATTGAGTCTCACTTGTTTACCAACGGTAGCTGGTGTTTAACTATTTGGGTTATTTGGTCATATATTTAAAATTAATATTTGTAAAGGAAATATCAAGATTTTTTACGCTTTTTGTATTATAAATACATGTTAATATAGCACTAAGACTGTTACTAACTGTACGATATATAAATGTAAAGTGGTGGAAACCATTATTACTATGTTGAAACAAACCTTAGATATTAATTATGTTAAGCCAAGATAATTAAAATAAATAATAGTAGCGCTTACAATGATATAAATTGAAAATTGATAGAAATTATACCTACAAATCTCATTATTTAGAGACCGTCGTGGCGCAGTGGTACACGCGTGTGACTGTAAACGTTATGGGTTCGGTTTCCATTCGAAAAAATGATTTATTATTTATTAATATTTCCATTACTTCGCTCTGGTAACATGTCAAAGCGGCTTCGAGTTTCGCCACTCAATATTTCGAATTTGGCGGAAAAGAAGGAATGTGTCAAAAGTGTCTTAACACTAGGTTCCATCTAGCTACCGTACTATATATGCGGGATACAGCGTGAAGCTGAAAATAAAATATTTAGTCAAATTTATTACAATATTTAAATTTTGTTTCAGCTTGGCATACGGCAGGCCTTTGAGGACACAGCCTCATTCCCCGGCATCTCACGCGGACAGTATCTTAATGCCAGACTTAAGATCTCTAAAGTGTTACAGCGATCGGGAATTGAAGTAAATGAATTGGGAAGTGTAGCGTATTCGGCAACAGGTAATTGAATTTTTACTAATCTTTGCGTAAATTAAGTTAAAAATGAATTTTAAAAATGAACTCCACGCTGTATCCCGCACACAGCAGGGTAGGCAGAGGGAACCTAGTGTTAAGACACTCCGTTTCCCACTTTCTGCCGAATTCTGGAGGCATTGCGTGTTGAGTGGCAGAACTCAACGCCGCGCTTAACCTCGACACCAGAGAGAAGAAATGGAAATATAAATTTAAGTAAATATTTCATCTCCTCGAGTGGGGATCGAACCCACAACCAGTCGGTTTTACAGTCACACCTCATGTCGCTGCGCCACGACTGGCCTCAAAATGAATTTAAATCAAAATATTGAACTTTTCTTTATTTTCATTTAATATTTTAACAATAAAATATGTTACTTTTAATTATATTCCATTAAAAAGATATATTGAGTAACTAGTTTCTAGTAAAACCAACTTCTTCTTTGTTTATTAAAATAATATATTATATTATATTAACAAAGTATTTTCAAAAAAAGAAATGTTTCAAAATATAACTTTATTGTATCTTACAGAGTTTGTACTGGAGAACAAATTTGGCGGAGACATAATGCCGAGTGCGGAGATTATAGCGAACAAACCTTTCCTATTTTTCATTCAAGACGATCAAACCAAGCAACTCCTGTTCACCGGACGCGTCGCAGATCCCTCACTCTACGATGGAGCTTTCAAACTCTAGATACTCATTTATAAAGACGTAAAGAAAAATTTCGACGGTCCCTAGGTAAAGTGGCGAAAGTGAAAAATGGCAATTTTTTTTATCGCTCTTTTTAACTACTTCTCTCTTCTCTTGTTTCAAATTTTGAAACAGATTGAAACAAAGATATTTATGCGTTATTAAAATGACCCTTTTAAGTAGTTAAAACCAGCAATAAATTGCAATTTTTCAGTTTCGATACTTTACCTAGGGACCGTCAATTTGTTAATTAAAAAAAATTATAAACTACTCATTATATATATAATACTATGTAAAGAATAATATTATATAAAAAAAGAAAAGTTAAAAGTTATTGTTTGTTTACTTTTAAGCTACAATTTTAAATTTATATTGCGCAAAATGTCACAACTTCTAGCTTCGTGAGTTATTATTATTATTATTATTATTATCAATATCAAAATTCATTATTATCAAAAGTAGTGTTATTTTTGCTTATTTGATATAAATTTTCAATGGATTTCTGCCCAAATATGTAATCGAATACGAACGAAGCTCTCTACTGTATTTTAAATAATTTTGTCTGATGAATAAACTGATGAAAAACTTAAAGAAACTTTTTATTCATTTATAATTAGGATTTTCCTTCATTTATCCAAAATAATGCTTCTTTATATTTGTCTATTTTATGATTTAATTTTTTAAAATTTATCTCACGTATGGTATATAAAACTTAGTGCCAAAACTACTATGCTTTTATGTTAAATGAAAAGGAAGTCTACTAGACTATTCGGTGATTTGTGATGAATTGTGGTATTTTTGTCTTCTTTTGGCTGTCTAAGAAAAATGGTAAATCAATCTGTACTAAACTTGAAAAAGGAAACAAGTAGTACTTATTGAAAAACTGATTTATCATAAAAAAATTGTGTTTAATGGATTTTTGTTGTATACTTCAATATATAGAGTATGTCTTTTAAAAAAGTGGGGAATAGAGTGTCTTAACACTAGTCTCTGTCTACCCTGCTGTGTGCGGGATACAGCGTGAAACTGATTTGATTTTTTTTAATACATATGTTACTGCTTATATTTATAGGTATACTAAATTATATAGAGGCCAGTCGTGACGCAGTGGCATAAAGTGCAACTGGTTGTGGGTTCAATCCCCCCTCGAATAAATGAAATATTTATTTAAATGTATATTTCCATTTCTTCGCTCTGGTGTGGAGGCAAAGAATGACGTTGAGTTCCACCACTCAACACGCAATGCTTCCAGAATTCGGCGGAAAGTGGAGTACGGAGTGTCTTAACATTAGGTTCCATCTGCCTATACTGCTACATGCAGAACAGCGTGAAGCTGATTTTTTAAAATATTATATTGAAATGAAATTATATTTGAACTATTATATTCAGATAAGATAATATATATTTTTTATATATATTATTAGCTCATCTGTACATAATATAACTTCATGTAATAATTTTGTATTAAAGCCTTGGATTCCATCCTACGATCTAGGTCGCAGTGTTAGTCTCAATCATATGCTCCACTGGATCACAACACAACGGTTTAACTATGTTAACATGACAATACCTAAACCCTATTTATAAAATACTAAAGGTCTTCGCTCTCTGCTCGCTTTTGATCACCAACCTCCACCCGATTCGCTAAATGATAGAAAAAAAAACTATGAAAAAAATTTTTTTTAAGGTTCTATAGCTGATTAAAGAAGAGAGGAATAATATAAATAAATTCGTCGAGTCTGTTTGTTTTTCCGCCCGTATGTCACAGCTGATACTTATTAGATCCGTCATATGTATTTCGAAACTATTTGATAGTCTAATAACTTTTGAATATTGGCATGTAAATAAATAAAAAAGGCTTACGTGGAATTGTGATTTTACCTGTATCTATAGATATGAAGAACAGGTTTTGTAGTTGTATTTATGTAGGTAAGTTCCTAAGTCTATTTTTTCCCTTAGTTACTACTACTTATTGATACTTATTCAAATAAAACGTGAGTCCAACACTCATTTTTAAAATTAAAAATAAAATTAAATTAGCTTCACGCTGTATTCCGCACACTGCAGGGTAGGCAGAGGGAACCTAGTGTGTTAAGACACTCCGTTCCCCACTTTATGCAGAATTTTGGAGGTATTGCGTGTTGAGTAGCAGAACTCAACGCCGCGCTTGTCCTCGACACCAGAGCGAAGAAATGGAAATAGAAATTTAAATAAATATTTCATCTCCTCGAGTGGGGATCGAACCCACAACCAGTCGGTTTTACAGTCACACCTTGTGCCCCTGCGCCACGACAGGCCTCATTTTTAAAATGAGACAGTGAAATACCAATTGTGGCTTAGAGCAACAAGCACGTGACTGCAAATGCGACAGGACGTGTATTCGATTCCCACTCGAGCAAATGATGGCGGAGAGTGAAGTATAGAAGTATCTTACTGGGTTCCTCTGTCTACCCTGCCATGTGCGGGATACAGCGTGAAGCTGTATGTTTGACATATGTACATTAAAAATTATGTTCATAAATCGAATATATATACTCGTATGTATAACTTAGACTCGAGTGGAGATCGAACCCACAACCAGTCGGTTTTACAGTCACACTTTGTGCCGCTGCGCTACGACTGGCCTCAAATAAGTTGTAACAAGCGTATAAAAATTTCGACGTAGCTTAATGAGAACGTATGGCTTAGTGGTCAGAGCGCCTAGTTTCAGCAAATTTTTATGAGTTTCGTAAATAAGTATTTATATTTTTATTTCTTCGCCCTAGTGTCAAGGCAAAGCGCGGCATTTAGTTCCGCCACTCAATACGCAATGTCAGAATGCCAGAACTCGGCGGAAAGTGGGGAAAGGAGTGTCTTAACATTAGGTCCCCACTGCCTGCTGTGTGCGGGATACAGCGTGAAGCTGATTTTTTTTAAATATAAATATATTATTATAGTAATTAAGGTGTGATATAATACAAAAATTTCAACTACTTTGAATATTTTCTAATGTTGCTTTACAATGCCTAAACGTTGGTACAGTGGAAATATAAATATTATAAGAATTCTAGATTAGAATTAATCATTAAATCTCTACTAATCATTAAAATCTACTGGAAATACTTGTATTTATAAAATAAATATTTTTTTAGTTGATATTTATACAAATAAATAAAAAAAAATACAGAAAAATCGAGTGATTTATCACTAGGCTCTCTTTGTTAACCGCGCAAAGTGTTTCACTATCAATTCCGTTCTCTTTACGGTCTTTCCGTCTCAATAGAGAATGCACTAGCAGTTTATTTATATGTAATCAAAACTGCATTAATGAACTTAGCCTTGAAACCATAACCTTCTACAGCTGTTAAATCATATTACGAGTACCTTTAGTTAACCTCATACATAATATAACGGAAATAATACATGTATATAGAAATAAGTTGAAACTTACGTAAATCGAGTATTTTACTATTTTAAGACCCACTTTTCACATTATATCAATTATTTTTCTATAAATCCAGTCGTGGCGCAGGGGCACAAAGTGTGACTGTAAACTCGACTGGTTGTGGGTGCGATCCCCACGAACTCGAGGAAAAGAAATATTTATTTATATTTATATTTTCATTTCTTCGCTCTGGTGTCAAAGCAAAGCGCGGCGCTGAGTTCCGCCACTTAACACGCGATGCCTCCAGAACTTGGCGGAAAGTGAGGAACGGAGTGTTTTAAGACTAGGTTCCCTCTGCCTCCTCTGCTGTATGCGGGATACAGCGTGAAGCTATTTTTTATTTAATTTTTCTATAATAAGATATAACTATTTGATTTTCATATACCTAGGTCTCATGACGTAATATTACTAATATAGCCAAAGAAGTTCCGTATTCACGCGACAGTGTACCTCACCTCGTCGTGATTGTCGTTTCTCGTTTTCTTTAAATCCATTAATATGTAGTATAATTTGTTTACATTTTTCATTCTCATTTATTTTTTGTTTTCGTATTACCATTTGTGAAAAGACCGCCACGGCGGGCACTCGTGTTTATAGTTTTATTAACAAATGTTCAAAATACAATATAAGATTTAGCTATGTATCTGTTTTTAGGTAAGTTTTTAGTTCCTTTTTTTAAATATAAATGCACTGTGCACTCTTACTTCAAAATATAGAAAGTAATTAAGTGAATACGGCCTTAATTACTGTTTAACGTATTTTAGTAATATTCGATCAGTCGTTGTTGGACCGGTTTTGGAAAAATCTAATCAATTAGATTTGTTCTTAACTTATGAGGTGTTTGTTAAAGTTTAGCACACAGATATTTTGAATTTATTAGTGTATATCCGTTGTAAATGTTAAATTTTTAGCAAAAAAATTAATTATACAGTTCTCTAAGGACAAATAAACTGGTTTTAGCAGGAAAACATGCTGACTATAACTAATGTCTGAGTAAAATATGATTTAGAATATTCATTTGTAGTGATGTGCATTTTATATAAGATATCTTTAATTCTTGTGGTCTTTGGTCTGGCTAGTGTCGTATATCAGTAGTTAGTTGGGTTTTTCTAGGTTTTCCATATATAATAATAAATCTTTATTACGATTTGCGATAATGGAAACCAATCATTCTATTTTAATGGATAACGTTAGCTGATATTTCTCCTTGTGTGCACCAATTATTTATTTTTTTATATTAAAAAGTATTATATTAAAATAAATCAAATTAAATCAGCTTCACACTACACACAGTAGGATAGGCAGAGAGAACCTAGTGCTAAGACACTGTTATCCATTTTCCGCCGAATTCTGGACATTGCATGAATGCATGTTGAGTGGCGGAAGAGTGAAGAAATGAAAATATACATTTAAATAAATATTTCATTTCCTCGAGTGGGGATCGAACCCACAACCAGTCTCGTTTACAGTCACGCACTTGTTTCCCTACGCCACGACTGGCGTCGTGTTATTATTAAGGTAATAATTGTTCTCATATTATTAATCATGATTTAGCATCCTTCAGTTTAAATAATAAAAAATGGTTGAATAAAGGAATGATATAGTTATCAGCTTCACGCTGTATCCTGCACACATCAGGATATGCAGATGAAACCTAGTGTTAAGACACTCCGTTCCCCACTTTCCGCCGAAATATTATGATATACATAGTTATTTTTATATTTTAAAGTTTTTGTAATATTATCACAGCATTTCTCCTCGCATGTATACCATACCATTTGGATTGTCTTGAATATGTGCCACCGGAAATATCACGTTTGAACTTCTTCGATACCGACCTGCTTCGATATGCTGCTGAAGACAAAGTGGGCAATGTGATAGTGTCACCGGCCAGCATCAAGTCGGTCTTAGCTATGATTGTAGAAGGTTCTAATGGAGATACTGAAGCTGAAATCAAAAGTGCTCTAAGATTATCACCTTATAAAGACGAACTTAGAGATCAGTTGAACTTATATTTGTCGGCGCTTTACGTAAGATAGCTTTTCTTAGTTTCACGCTGTTTCCCGCATATAGGCAGAGGGAACCTAAACTAGTGTTAAGACACTCCGTTCCCCCCTTAACGCAGACTTTTTTTAAAGCATTGAGTCGCGGAATTCATCGCCATTCAAGAAATTAAAATATTAATACATAATAATTCACTCCTTCGATTAGGGATCGAACCCACATCCACGCGTTTACAGTCACACGCTGCGCCATAACGGTCTCATAAGATATCTAAAACATTGTTTTCAGTATAAGTGGTTTTTTCTGGGAGGCTTTTTGCTCTTCTATAAAATTCCAGGTATGTAACTTGGGAATGGCCCAAGGTTGTATTAATGGATCGAGACAGTAAATTTATTATATTAATCGTAGCAAGAGTATAGCTGTTTTGTGGCTAGTCGTTATGCGCAGGCAAGATGTGACTGTAAAACAACAGGTTGTGTGTTCGATGCCCACTCGAGGATATTAAAAATTATATTTTCATTTCTTCGTTTTGATATCGATAGATAGCGAGGCGTTGAGTGCCGTCCCTCATCATACAATCCCTCCAGAATTCGTTGGAAAGCGGAGAGTGGAGGAGAAAAATTTGTTATAGGATCCACATGTTTTATTATCTTTTTATATACTATAACTTAACATATTCTACCAATCCACTACAGGCAAACACATCGGGGGTGTCCCTTCAAAATGCAAACGCAATATTTGTTTCCAAAAGGCTGAATCTTAAAAAAGATTACGAGAATATCGTTCGAAATGTGTATTTCTCTGATGTCGGAGTGGTTGACTTCAGTGATACTTATAACGCATCCGCTTTTATTAATAGTTGGATTAGTCAACACACTAAAGGTCTCATATCCAATCTTGTTCAGCCGTGTAAGTATTTCCATATTTATAAATCAAGAGCGATCTTGACAGCGATCTTGCAGTTGAGAACGGTGTATAAATACGAGTCTATGTTAGTCTCCATTTATTTTAATAGGAAATGTTAAAAAACCACTTTCAAACATATGCAATTTTAAAAATATTGGGCTGGGCTAGTAGTCACCAAATGTTGATAAGTTGATTCGTTGAACGTGATCCTTGATTACGAGACTGTTTAGACAAAGGGTGGCGTTGTTTGTGCTATTGAGCACGAAGCAAGAGATATATGATGAAAGAAATGATTAAAAAAATAATTTTCTATATTAAATACAAATCAGCTTCACGCTGTATCCCGCACACAGCAGGGTAGGCAGAGGGAACCTAGTGTTAAGACACTCCGTTCCCCGCTTTCTGCCAAATTCTGAAAGCATTGCGTGTTGAGTTGTTAAATACAATTGGTAAAAATTTTGAAATTGTGTAAATTATCGTATTTACTGAGGCTGGTCGTGGCGCAAGGGCACAAAGTGTGACTGCAAAATCGGCTGGTTATGGGTTCGATCCCCACTCGAGGAGATGTATTTTTTGCATTTATATTTTAATTTTTTCNGGTCACATAAGATATCGCAAATATTATTTTCAGTGTAAGTGGTTTTTCGTGGGAGCCTTTTTGCTCTTTTATGAAATTCCAGGTGTGTAACTTGGGAATGGCCCAAGGTTGTATTAATGGATTGAGACAGTAAATTTATTATATTAATCGTGGCAAGAGTATAGCTGTTTTGTGGTTAGTCGTTATGCGCAGGCAAGAACATGTGACTGTAAAACAACAGGTTGTATGTTCGATTCCAATATGAAGAAATTAAATATTAAATATTGGCGTTAAGTTTCGTCCCATAACATGCAATCCCTCCAGAATTCGGTGGAAAGCGGAGAGTAGAGGAGAAAAATTAATTACAGGATCCACCTGTTTTAATATTTTTTTTATATGATATAACTTTATGGATGCTACCATTCAATTACAGGCAAACACATCGGGGGTGTCCCTTCAAAATGCAAACGCAATATTTGTTTCCAAAAGACTGAATCTTAAAAAAGATTACGAGAATATCGTTCGAAATGTGTACTTCTCTGATGTCGGAGTGGTTGACTTCAGTGATACTTATAACGCATCCGCTTTTATTAATAGTTGGATTAGTCAACACACTAAAGGTCTCATATCCAATCTTGTTCAGCCGTGTAAGTATTTCCATATTTATAAATCAAGAGCGATCTTGACAGCGATCTTGGAGTTGAGAACGGTGTATAAATACGAGTCTATGTTAGCCTCCATTTATTTTAATAGGGAATGTTAAAAAACCACTTTCAAACATATGCAACTTTACTTATTTAGAAAATGTATAAAAATTTGAACCGCGGTTCGAGTTCCGCTGCGTTCAAATTTTTATACGTTTTCTAAATAAGTATTTGTCTTTCCTAAGTGTGGAATAACACTTTAAAAATGTTAAAAAATATGCAACTTTAAAAATATTGGGCTGGGCTAGTAGTCACCAAATGTTGATAAGTTGATTCGTTGAACGTGATCCTCGATTACGAGACTGTTTAGACAAAGGGTGGCGTTGTTTGTGCTATTAAGCACGAAGCAAGAGATATATGATGAAAGAAATGATTGTGCTGTATCCCGCACACAGCAGGGTAGGCAGAGGGAACCTAGTGTTAAGACACTCCGTTCCCCGCTTTCTGCTAAATTCTGGAAGCATTGCGTGTTGAGTTGTTAAATACAATTGGTAAAAATTTTTAAATTGTGTAAATTATCGTATTTACTGAGGCTGGTCGTGGCGCAAGGGCACAAAGTGTGACTGCAAAATCGGCTGGTTATGGGTTCGATCCCCACTCGAGGAGAAGTATTTTTTGTATTTATATTTTCATTTTTTCCCTCTGGTGTCGAGGCAAAGCGCAGCGTTGAGTTCCGCCACTCAACTCGCAATGTCTCCAGAACTTGGCGGAAAGTGGAGAACGGAGTGTCTTAACACTAGGTTCCCTCTGCCAACCCTGCTGTGTGCGAGATACAGCGTGGAGCTGATCGTATTTACTTATGTATTTCTTGATTTTACCTGATCAAGGAAAAGGGTTCGATGATCGAATAATGTAAACACGACGTAAAATATTTTTCAACTTTTTCAATAATACAAAGTAAAAATTCCTTGACTCATCAAGTGGTATTTCCGCAAAATTATATCTTGATAACAGTAGAAGGTCGATCGGTCATTTAGTTTTTTGAATAATGAGCGTCTCCGAAAGAAAAACGCATGTTCAACGATTTTGAATAATTATACATATCAATTTATTCTCGGAGGAATGAATTATTATTTAAAAATATTTTCATTTTTTCGCTTTGGTGTCGAGGCAAAACGCGGCGTTGAGTTCCGCCACTCAACATGCAATGCCGTCAGAAATGAAAATATAAATGTATAATAAATAAATATTTCATTTCCTCGAGTGGGGATCGAACCAACAACCAATTGATTTTGACCAGTTGTTTTATAGTCACACTTTGTGCCCCTGCGCCACGACTGGCTTCAACAACATATTTTAATGACATATTTTAAGGTATACTTAAAAAAATTATAATAAGTATTTATAAATCATAGTTGTCACTAAAATCTTTACATGACGCCGACTCTTACATATTATCACAAATATGAATCAAAAAATAATATAAATAAATATAAAAAATAATATTTTAAATTCAAATTTATTTACTTATCAAGAAAACGTATAAAAAGTCCTAGTTCATAAGTGTGGAATAACACTTTAAAAATGTTCAAATTACTTTTTCCAGCTGATATCAATCCAACTTCTGACTCTCTGTTAGCGAATGCTCTATACTTCAAAGGAGCTTGGCAGAGCGCTTTCAATCCAAGATACACCAGAACTGGTTGTTTCCATATCGAGCGCACCTGTCACAAAGTGGCCATGATGGAGCAACATGAAGATCTGAATTACGCCTTTGTGGACAATTTAAGAGCTCACGCTTTGGAACTTCCGTATCAGGTATTTTATATTTAGATCACATACTTACCAATTAAAGGAAATTGTGATAGATATCTGTCTAGAGACAAAGCACTTCGTTGAATGCCACCACTCAAAGCTATGCTATGGGGGAAAATGTGTGAAAATTTAAATTTTTTATCGTAAATTATTAATTAAACTAAATTTGTCAATTAATTGATAACACACTACTATTTAACATATAATAATAACATACAATAGTATGTATTTCTTAGTATTGATAACTGTTCTGTTTTTTTTAAACTGGATCCTCAAAATTTTAAATAATGTTATGTTCAAATTTATCTCTATACATAATAAGACAGTAAAAATATTTTGTCTGTACATTTAGTAATTTTGACTGAAATGGATAGAGGGACACTTAAAAAGAATAATAGAAAGCAAAAATATTTTATTTGAATTTCTTGTCTGTCTGTCGACATATTTTTGTCCGCATTTTTCTCTGAAAGTACTGAACCGATTTACTTAAAAGTTTCACCAATTGCTTTATTTTAACTCAACTACTAAAGTTTGATTAATCAAAATCGGTTCATTAAAAAAAAGTTATCGTCATTTGAATGAACTCAAAGCGTTAGTTTGCCTGCGAATGTTATAGAGCAATCGCGCTGGTAAGTTTCCTGGCTAAAGAATGACATTCGAAACGTCTTGGTTATATGACTGTTGATAAAAATATATATTTTTGAAGCATTATTATACAATATTTTATACAATAAAGTAAACAAAATTGAATTGTTAGTGGAGATTACCTTCATAAATCATAACAGTTAAGTTTAA
>JAAIXJ010000419.1:0-89084 GCA_013403705.1 Heliconius hermathena | reverse complement strand
AAAAAGAACGTAATGTTACAAAAATATATACATATAATAAATAATTAGCTTTATGTATATTTTATAAATATCAAATATCAACATTGGTCATATTTTTTAGTTTGAAACAATCAATAATTCTTATAGAAGTTACAATAATGTCGTAAAAAAATCATATTAGAATATTACAGATTAAAGTAATAAAAAAATCATATTAGAAATCATTAGAGTTGTCAATCAATTCTGCTTATTAAATCAATAATCATGTATTTTAAGCGGGCGAAGCTGTAGGCGGGCCGCTAGTAATAAATATATAAGTTCGCGTTTGGTCTGCGTTTGGGAAGTCCCTGATTTTACGCGATGGTTTTATCACGTTCTACTTCCAAATGTAATTGCTAAATATTTGTATTTATATTAAAAGTCCAGTCTGGCTTTATAGATCTTATAAATTTAAATTCTCCTTGTTTACATTAAATTTTCAACCATTAGATACGACATATCAAATAATTCTAACTAAGTACTTAACATAGTCGTAAGTTACATAATATGATAGTACAGTCAAAGAGATTTTGAAAATTGTATAATATTTTTAATTTACAGGTCCCGTAAAGCAAAATGATGATGCCATTTACCGTAGTTGGTTACAGCGGCAACGAGGTTAGGCTTTTATTTTAGTGTAAAGTTCTCATCGCTTATTAGTACATATTTGATTTATACACTTAAAAAATAAAAATATTATAAAATAAAGGAATTGATTTCGTTTTTTTTTTCATATTTGTTTCAGTGAATATAATTTATTTTGGTATGGTATGGCTCTTTCATTATGGATTAATTTATTTTATGCTTAATTTATTAACATTGTGATGGGGAGTCAAAGATTATCAAATGTCACTTTAAGCCTACCGTAAATTCAGATAGGCTAAAAGTGTCATAATAAGTTAAATGACTTCGTCAAACGCAATTCTGTATCCATAAATGACAACAGAGTATACAGTCCGCCAGGTCTAAGCTGAGCTTTGCATTTGTGTGAGTGTTCATATATAGACTGACATCAGAGGACACCCAGGCCTACGTCATTTTAAATAAAAAAATAAATTGAATCAGCTTCACGCTGCTGTACCCCATACACATCAGGGTAGGCAGAGGGAACTTAGTTTTTCATTTTATATTACTGTATGTTTTGTTTAATGCAATAAAGAAAATATATAAGTGTTAAGACACACGTTCCCGACTTTCCGCCGAGTTCTGGAGGCATTGGTGTTGAGTGGCGGAACTCAACGCCGCGCTTTGCCTCGATACCAGAGCGAAGAAATGAAAATACAAATGTAAGTAAATATTTTAACTCCTTGAGTGGGAATCAAACCCGTCAAACAGTCGATTTTACAGTCACATTCTGTGCCCTTGCTCATTACCAGACAGTTTACGTGGACCTTTACTCCCGGCAGACTTTCTAAAGGTTGTTAAACATTGGGGCAAAACACGTTATACTAGCAAGCTTTAATTTTAGACATATTATTTTCAAGTCCTTTTATAAGCGCCCATTTTATTTGGCGCTATATCTGAAAGGGCCCCACTTTCAAGTTAGTGAGTATGCAGAATGTCTTTTAACTACATATAAGACTAATAGTCCTCAAAATTTCAGCTTTGCTAAAATGATGTAGGTCTGACGGCCCTGGGATCTGTAGTTAACATACAGTACATACATACATATCGTGTAGACAGCGTTGCCAGATGCCCCGATTTTGGCGGGACGTCCCGATTTTTAGCCCAAAAATTAAATGTCCCGATCGGGACAGGTATTGTCCCGCTTTTCACGGATAATTACACATGTGTGAAACATCTTTTTTATTACTGTAAGATTTTAAATACTTACTAATAATTTCATAGAAATACAAATAAATATATTCGTAAGTTACGTATATTCTGAAGACTTAACTGCCTTATATAATATGGTAAATCAAAACAATATCTTTTAAGTATAGTGACGTTTTTCTATTAAAAAAAACATGTTATGTTTATATCTATTACAATTGGAAGCTTTATTTAAAACTCAAAAAAGTATAATATAATTAATAAATGAAATTTTTATTATTTTATTTTTATGTTCCGCTTTTGGCTTTCACCGAGAAAAAATCTGGCAACAATGATGGATGTGATGTCAACCGACAAGTGTGGTCTGCAAATCATTGTTGGCATAAATCGATTTATACTGTTTTTTGACAACCGATCTACGTTTTGTACTGAAGCAGTTTACATATTTCTATCTTAATATTTATTTTTTGTGCTCCATTTATTAAAAAAAGATAAAGTATTAATATCACTATACAATAAAGAAAAAATGTATGCTGCCAAGAAGAAACGACTAAAAAAAGAGAAAGCATCGTGGATACATCTCTTGTTCTTGATGATATAACGAATTAATTCATTATAAACTCAATCTATATTCACAGGAGAGTGAAAATTGTGAGGATATAATGTATGAAAATAGTCTGGTATAATTTTAGCGATCACTCACACAAATGCAACGCTCAGCTAAGCCTTAAGAACTGTACTTTACTACGTAGTGTGCGTTTCTATAAATTGGTAAAGAAGAAAAGTAGTACCTTATCTTAACCTGGGTTTTCTCTTTCCTGCTATATAATTATTCTTAGGTTTACAGTATAATATTCGAGTAAATTTCACTATACGAATACCTATTATGATTTTATAGTACCTAAATAGTATTATAGCAACTATGTCAACTATTTTATCAATTTTGTCCGTAAGTTGTTTTAAAAGTCAATAAGAAATTAAACTTATGAACGGCTTAAACCAGTTAAAAAGTTTCTTTTGCCATACAATAAATAAACTAGGTTTACAGCTTTTACCTTTCCACACTCACAATGAACAACCTCAATGCGATGCAGGACGACATTTACATGTTCGATTAATTTTACCGAGTTTAAGTTCATAAAAAAGACAACTATTTCGACCCGACTGTACCTTAATAAATAACAATATATTTCACAAATTGTATTGTTAATTATCGTAAATTTTACCTATAATGTATGACATTTTGTTGTTCGCAAAAGTTATCTTTATAAGTATTTTGTTTAGGTATTTTCACAAAGCCTGGAATGTGGCCAGTCGTGGCGCAGCGGCGCGAAGTGTGACTGTACAACCGACTGGTTGTGGGTTCGATCCCAACTCGAGGAGATGAAATATTTATTTAAATGTATATTTCCATTTCTTCGCTCTGGTGTCGAGGCTAAGCATGGCGTGGCATGGAGTTCTGCCACTCAACACGCAATGCCTCTAGAATTCGGCAGAAATTGGGGAACGGAGTGTCTGAGCACTAGGTTCTCTCTGCCTATACTGCTGTGTTCGGTATACAGCGTGAAGCTGGCATGTGGATGTATTATTTTATATTAGATCACACAAACTTTTGTGAGGCCATCGTGGCGCAGGGGCACACACGTGCGTTTGTAAACGTGAAGGTTGTTTTGTTGATTTTTGTTTCCACTCGGGGTATTTATTATATATTTAATATTTTCATTTTCTCGCCCTGGTAACGAGGCAAAGCGGGATGTTAAGTTCCGGCACCTAACACGCAATGCTTCAAGAATTCGGCGGAAAGTGAGGCATAAAGTGGGTTAATAAGGAATGAAGTATCTTAACACTAGGTTCCAAGGTTCCCTCTGCCTACCCCGAATTGTGCGGGATACATGCAGCTAAAAAAATTTTGCTATTTTTTTCCTCATTGTTAAGAGACATGTTTGTGGGTGCGATCCCTTCTCGAGGAAATTACTAATTTTCATTTGGCAGGACAAAGTGCGGCGTTAAGGTTCACCACTTAATGTCTCAATTTGATAGTGGAGAACGGAGTATATTGATACTTTCTACTCAGCTTTATGTCGAATAAAGAATGATTTTGGTAAAACATTTAAGAGAGAGATAAATTCTATGATGAATTAATAATAGTTTCATACTGCAAAACAAAATCTTTTCGAAATATATCTACATACAAACACTACAGCACAATTTTTCATAATTATTATATTAGTAATGATTATTGTTTTCCGATTAAATATTAATAAATATGTTGATTTATTAATTTCATTATACATCTATGGCCTGCTTGGAAACACGTTATATATAGCTAGTGAAAACGTGCCAGTTCACTTTTCTAATACTGATAGCAAATCGAAACAAGCTTCGAGATGTTCTTATCTTAGCGGATCTCCTGTATTTATTTATAATTTTTTCACCCATTTACGCCTTGTCGTTTAGTCTCATTGGGACATATACATATTTAAGACCAAAGAAAAAGAGCGTAGGAAGTTACCAAAGAGGCGTTTCTTCAAATCTTTTCAATTTTATATACGTTCTCTTAATAAGAATTTTTCTTTCCTAAATGTGGAATAACACTAAAAAATGGAAAAAAAAATTAATGGATTTTTTTGCGCTGTAACTTGAACAGATCCTCTATTTAAGTTAATCTATTTTACATCTGTATATACTCGTATATGTATAAAGATCAAAGAAAAATGTAATAGATTTTTTTTTAGATTCACGCTGTAGCCCGACACATGGCAGAGTAGGCAAAGACAGAGGGAACCTGGGAACCTAGCTTAGCTCTATTGAAAGTGGAGAAAATTTCATCTCACTTCTTGATAATAAACATTGGTAATTAGATATTTAGTAGCAAGGCAATGTAAAATCCATTTTTGACTTTTACTTTGTCTATCAACTTAAAAAGTGCCATCTAAATCAGCTTCACGCTGTATCCCGCATACAGCAGGGTAGGCAGAGGGAGCCTAGTGTTAAGACACTCCGTTCCCCAATTTCTGCCGAATTCTGGAGGCATTGCGTATTGAGTGGCAGAACTCAACGCTGCGCTTAGCCTCGACGCCAGAGCGAAGAAATAGAAATATAAATTTAAGTAAATATTTCATCTCCTCGAGTGGGGATCGAACCCACAACCAGTCGGTTTTACAGTCACACCTGGTGCCGCTGCGCCACGACTGGCCATCTATGTAGCTAATAATATAATTTTTATTCATACTGAAGCGTTCATATTTAGATCACATGAAGCTACAAGCTAAACTTGTTTTAGTAAACTAAAGAAAAGATTCCGTAAATTATTTCAAGGGATATTGTAAAACGGCCATCTGATTCCGAGAAGGTTATGGGAGGTAGAAAAATGTATGCAGACAAGTATTTGAAGCTTTTTGTGAGTGGATCGTCTGGACGACTTATGTATATCAATCACTAAAATTAGATCTTGGTTTTCAAGAATTGTAATTTTAAAATTATAAGTTATATTGCTATTTTGTTTTTGATAAGAGAATTATGATAATATTATATTGTAATATTTTAAGCGAATTCCTAAAAGGAAGAGGTTATCAACTATTTTTATAAATATTAGTATTTTTTTATGTTTGTTACTTTGGAACTTTTGACTGGGTGAGCCGATTTTGATGATTGCTTTTTTATTTGAAAGCTAATGCTTCCCGTGTTGTCCCATAATTTAGTCCATTTCTAACAATGTTATCTATGAGAAAATCACCCAAATGTTAAATTTGCATTACGTATGTGTACAACAAATGAACGAATAACTCAATATCCCGGTAACCTAAAAGAAAAAAAAGGATGCATTTCACGGGTAGTTTGATTAAAGTAGGTTAGGTTCTGGTTATGGGATCCGGTCAAAATTAAGAAGTCTGTTTTTTTTGTTAAAAATTATAATTATTTTATTAAAATTAATAATTATATAGACCTGTATTAAGCGAAAAATAAAACTAAAATATTATACATGTGTACCTAAATTTTTTTCTGTTGTTGAACCAAAGTTGACTAAACCAAAAGTCGAGCTTTGTGTAATCAAGTTGGGTCTTTTACGTAATTATAATAAAGACGATTAATTATTCTAATTGTATTTGGTTCTAGGACTAAGAAATTCAGTCAGAAAGACCCCAATAACGCTATAGAAGCTTAAAGTTAACTTAAAAACTATCAAATCAGTTTCACGCTGTATCCCGCATACAACAGAGTAGTTAGCGGGAACCTAGTGTTAAGACACTCCGTTTCCCACTTTTAGCAGAACTCTGGAGGCATTGCGTGTTCTGTGGCGGAGCTCAACGCCGCGTTTTGTCTGGACATCAGAGCGAAGAAATGGAAATATAAATTTAAGTAAATATTTCATTTCTTCGAGTCGAGGCCATCCAACCCACAACCAGTGACGTTTACAGTCACACTTTGTGTCCCTGCGCCATGACTGGCCTCAAAGTTATTCTTACTTATTTCCTTAATTAACCGTTTTTGGGGTAACTAACTAATTGAGCTATAAAGTTAAATCTTTTATATCTTGTTTAATTTTGTGGTTATATCTGGGCCACTTGCATAGCCAATGTGGTTTACATATTTGAATGTTGTACAGGGTGGAAGCGTCAGCGCTCCTTTTACGGGAACAGCATACAGGTAAAATATTTTAAACCTATACCTAAATAATTTAATCGATATACCTCAACAGTTTAGACGTAGGATTTTTTTTCATTTCATGATATTTATCCATTCCTGTATTTCGTGTGACGCAGTTACGCATAGATACCAATAACGTAACACATACTACTACAAAAATACTATTAAAGGTTAAACAATTTTGAACTTTGCCGCCAACACCTACGACTCAATTTCGGAATGAGGCGTATGCGGCGGTTTCCCTTTGATAGGTTTATATCTGCGGAGATAATTTAATTATTTATTTTGTTTGAAAAAATCACTGTTTCACTTTTGGGATTTTTTGTTAAAATTGTGGTTTCATTTAAAGTGATGCTGACAAAAACACTCTATATATGAAATTGGCGTTGTGTCGAAAAAAAAAACAAATAAAAATACTTTAGTACTTATTTAGAAATTTTTTTGCTAAGTGTGGTGGTAATAACACTCCAAAATTATAAAAAAAAATGTAGATTATGGCCAAAATAATTATATTATATATTTAGTAAAAATATTTTTTTAATTTAAGCCATTAAGTAGTTCTTGTCTTGACATTAGCGCGTTTAGCCAAACAAACTTTTTATTTAGCTTTAGTCTTCTTAAAATCAAATATAAAAACGATGTGATCAGATATAAGTATGGATAGATTTCAATATAAGAACAGCTTTCATTTAAGCAAAATAACGTTAAATGGTTAAAATACATTATATAACATACAAGTTATAACACAATAGTGATAGAAATCACATATAAGGTATATTATAAGATTGATATTTATCGATATGCTGTATATCTGCATTTTTATTGAAATATTCTTACTCCAAGACGGAATTAGAGAATATTAAATATTAGGTATTGAACCAACCGCGACGTGATGTGGGTTCTATCCCCACTCGATGAAATGAAATATTTATATTTTTATTTCTTCGCTCTGGTGTCGAGGCAAAGCGCAACGTTGAGTTCCGCCATTCAACACTCATTTAGTTACTATTTTTTATACACAAACACATTTAGTTACTATTTTTATACAATATACAGTTTAATAATATTTTAATATTCTTATTCTGAGTGCCTGAAGGAGTGAGTGCATACTAAAAATTTTAATGTACTTTTAACTAAATACATTATTAAAGTGACCTGACTCAACAAATTGCAAATCGTGGGAAACCACTATACAATCGATATGGATTTTCTTGAAATGTACAAAATCAATAGTTACAGACATTCTAAATTTATTTTATAGTGCTTAATGGTAAACATGAAAGTAAATATTTATTACGATAAATTGCATCTTACCATATAATTAGAACTTTGTAATTATAATTGTTACATAAGTATATACATAGTATTGTAGTTTAATATTTTTGCTTAGGTTGATCTCGTGTTTAATAACAAAAATAACAAAAATATTGCTTATAAATATATTCGATCTGTCTAGTAACTACTTCATATACCTACTATAACTAAGGCTTGCATAAATATTTTTTTAAAAACAACATTTCATTCCCTTCCACTGGGAACAACAATATTAAAAACGGTAAAACTGATATTAAAAAGTAGATTTATGTTTCAATAATTTAATTTTCCCAGTTTCTATAGTCAATTCAATACGTAGTATTGTTTGTTTAAACATAACTGTTAAATGTTGATATAAAGCGCGCCGAAGCAGCTTCCGTGCACGTCACTCACAGTCGGGCACAGCACGCGCGCGGCCGCTTACCGCGCATTTTCACATTTTTTTTATCTGTGCAACTTTTTAATTTGTGTTTCTGCTTTACATGTAAGTATTTAAGCAACTGTGTAATATAGGTCACGTAAATATTACTGCTATAATTATTAATGATAAATATGATTTTCCAATTTGATAAAAAAAATAATCTGAATAAATATATAATTTCCAATGTTAAGTGTGAAACAGGTCTTTTATTAGGGTCGAACATTATATTGGGGTTTTATGGGTGTCAGTTATTGCAATGGCGATTTATTTGAATTCATTTGGATGGTGCATGATGTCATGTCGTATAAATGTCATTTTTATATATAGAATGTGCAAGAAAACATGAGCTAAAACTAGCTCTAAAACTTTATTAAAATAATAAATTTACATACTTTCCTAATTCCGTAGTTGAATAAATTTTAAAATAAAAAATATTTTTTATTATTTTTATATAATTAAGTTAGTAAGAGCACGAAGTACTGTTTACAAAAACGAATAAAAAATATATTATCAAAAGTAATCTATACTTTTACAAAAATTGCCGCTAATTCTTATATATAAAAAGTATTTTAAAATCCAGTATACATTAAAGAAGCTTAAAGGAAAATCGTGAAAATGACGCAATACATGTTATTTGCTATAGTAAGGCCTTCTAAGGTTTTTATTATAAAGCCGAAGATGATGTTCACTTTATTTTTTTATCGCTTTATAGGTGAAGGTTATACTTCGAAGTATACAGGTACATACTATATAAGCGCTTATGGTAATGACTATAAAATAATTAATTATTAGTTAAAGAATTATTATCTATAAAACATGATCGCCTAACTAGTTATTAAACTCTTTAAATAATCAAATATTTTTAACGACAAGAGTTCAAATAATATAAATGTGACATAAAAAAAATAATGTTTTAAACATTAACAATTTTATGTAAACGATATACTCGTATTTGCGAAGATATGGCGCTTAATTTAACATAATTTATATTAACATAATGTATTCACGTTAGTGATGTAAACATAATTTACATTATTAACGTTCGTGATTGTATTTAGTTTTTAATAATAATTAACATAAAATAACACATTTTCACATTTTCTTTACAGTTACGGTGTGGAACGAATGATCTGTAATATGAAACCGTTATTCCTAGGTAAGTCGATAAATACATTTAATAAATATAGGGAGAGAGATTTCAATCACGCAAAGTAGAGATGGTTAAAAAAAATAAGAGGCCAGTCGTGGCGCAGGGGTACAAGGATGTGACCGTAAGCGCGACAGGTCGTGGGTTCGATTTCCAATAGAGGAAAATAAAAATTGAGGTCCGCCAATCAACATGCCTCATTTAATGCCTCATGCGGGAAGAGTGAAGTGGAGTGTTTTAACACTAGGCCCTCACTGCCTAACACGCGGGATACAGCGCGAAACTGGGAAAAAAAGAATATTCCACCTCGACTACTAGAACGATTTCAATATCATAGTTCCTTCAGCAATAATTAAGATTTAAAAGGCTATTTTTTTTTTATTTTATCGATACTAAAATTAAATTTGTGCAGTCCAAATAAAATAGGTCAGTCATTTAAAAAAAAAACATTAACATCGAAAGTTGATATAGAAAAAAAAATATTTACACAGAATTAAAAAGTAATTTGTATTGCAAGCACTGTTTATTCACTGACATCCGTTGAAGAGAACATAACTCTTGATTCTACGTGAGTCTAATAAAATTGGAAAAGTACAATAGAAACAACAAATGCTTCCAATAAATTTCCAATAAACTTAAGTGATGAGGATTGCATTTAAAGGTTTTCGTGGAATTAAAAACTTAATGATGTGCTATTTACACAATTACTTCATCGAACACTATTAATAGTTATGACGACATCTAATCATTTATAAACAAAATATTTTAACATAGTTATATCAGCTGTATCCTGCTTTATCTCGCACACAGCAGGGTAGGCAGAGGGAATTTTTTTTAAGACACTCCGTTCCCCAATTTCCGCCAAATTATGTTAGGTCGAGATCCCATTGCTTAAATCTGTAGGGATCGGTAATTCTAATGAAACTTATATTTAAGAATGATACATGATAGTAGAATAGATTACACTAGGGTTGCCTACAAGAATCCTGCCGCAAACACCTTTAGTTAATGTTTTTCGTAACTCGTTTTTGGAGAAAATTGCACTCATATGTTTTTTATGTGAATCGCACATCATTTGAGTGACGCCGTTCTTTACCTCGACACCAGAGTTAATAAATTAAATTATATTTAATTTTCTTTTTTATTTAATTTACTTTTTAATAGGTTCGAACCTACAACTAGTCGCATTAACAGTCACACATTTGTACCCCTGCGCCACGACTAGTCTCAAGTCTTGTTTAATTATTAATTAACTAATTTAAAATTCTAATGTTATATTATTTTAAATTTATATAGTTCGAGAAGTAATTAATAGTAGCTGCTAGTAAAGTACTTAAGTTTAATTAGTACTATGCTTACATATTTGTGTTTCTATATTTTTTTCTTACTTAACAGCTAGAAATTTTAAATGGTCAATTAAATAGGTAAATGTATTTTTTTTTAAATATTTTTTTACTAAAATTTTCTAGTTATTTCATATATTTTTTGTAACAGAATAATCATTTTATAGTCCGTGTGGGCTCGCTGATTACTTTCTCGGTTGGTATGTGCTAGATTGCTAAGTGTTATGGGTAGCGTTTGCAAAAAACATTATATCGAAATGATATAAAAATACATGTTATATTTTTATTATTTTAATAATAGATATTATATATATATATATATATATATATATATATATATATATATATATATATATATATACATATATAGAGACATTATATATAGAAATAATGGAAAAATTACTACACTCGTCTAACCAAATAAAGTAAGTAGCTAAATACAAGTGCAAAAGATAATGGTTCTTCCTTATTTACGCATTACTTCAACATATTATTTTGATGCGAGAGTTCAAAACATAATATATTTCAAAACTTATAAAGTTTGAAGTCACTAGTGTTTTCGATTCCACTCGAGGAAATGAAATATTGAATATTAAAATTTTTATTACCTTGAACTCAAAACGTAATGCCTCCCAAATTCGGTGGAAAGTGGAGAGAGGAATGTCTTAACACTAGGCTCCATGCGGGATGCAGCGTGAAGATAACGTAACTTAATGATTTAGTAATTGAAAAATCACATTAATAATAATTAAATTATTGCAAATTTAAAAAAATATATGTTGAAAATAAAATAAAGTATGTAATTAGATATTACGAACTTTAAATGGTCTTTGAAAAGCTTATAGACATTTAATTATTTTCAAATATTTTTCTTTAAAAGATAGTTGTTGTCAACGGTACATACTCGTGAGAGTACAATAGCGTAGGGTCAGCGTAGTGCGTTCACCGCGCACTTGCGGTGCCTTACTTGCTTAGCGCTGGGCCGTTCTTAGTACTTTACTTAATATAAAAATCTTACATTCTAATACTTCACTTATCTTACAATATAGATGCAAAATAAACGCTTAAATATATAGACTAAATAATTTTGTTTATTAGTTTTCAAAGGTATCATTGTCACAGATAATTAAATATGTATTTATTTAAAATTGATTTAAAAAAAATAGATCCCGCTGAGTTTCTTGCGCCGGTTCTTTTCAGGTCTGAGGCATTAACTTTAGTGAACTGGTGGTAAATTATTTGACGTTCAAAAAATTAAGTATGTAACTTCTTATTTTGATTAAAATTATTTGAATTTGAATTTGAAAAAGTAAAAAAATACATAGAAAAATAAAAAAAATTACATTGCTTTTCAAAGGATGCTATGTCTACTCACTTATAAATATTTTCATAAGTCGTTGGCAAGGGTTTATTTTACTAGATTTTGTAACCTAAAACGTGTCATTTTGTAAACTAGTCGTCGCGGTGATAAAACATGTTTTGTATTCTAGGTATAACCTTAAATGTTACAGTTAAGTTCACGTGGTTTAAGTAGAGCAGTCGGCAAACCGATTTAAGTTATAATTCCTTAGTTTCCGTATCAGCTTCACGCTGTATCCCGCACACAGGAGGGTAGGCAGGGGGAACCTAGTGTTGAAACACTCCGTTCCCCACTTTCTGCCGTATTCTGGGAGCATTGCGTGTTGAGTGGCAGAACTCAACGTCTTTGCCTCGACACTAGAGCGAAGAAATGAAAATAAAAGTAAATAAATTAAAGTAAATATTTCATCTCCATCCATCCATCTTTCATCTCCTCGAGTGGGGATCGAACCGGCAAACAGTTGATTTTACAGTCATTTGTTATCATTTAGTTTCCGTTAGGCCTTATAATATGTTTATTTACATTTAAACAGGTTTTTAAATGTAATATTAGAGTATTACCACATCCTTATTTAAATACTAAAATATAAGATGAAAACGTCGCTTATAAATGAATAATTTAGTATTTTTAATGGTGTGTAATATAATGTTAAAATTTTAGTTTAGTTAAAATAAACTATATGCTATAATAATTTTTATCCTTAATAATATGTTAATAAAATATATTCACTAGTATTTCTATCTGTAAGTTAAAAAACTAAAGGACTAAGAAATTCTCGTAAGTAAATTAAAGTTAGACGCCAGTCGTGGCGCAGGGGCACAAAGTGTGACTGTACCGACTGGTTGTGGGTTCGATCCCCACTCGAGGAGATAAAATTTATATTTCCATTTCTTCGCTCTGGTGTCGCGGCGTTGAGTTCTGCCACTCAACACGCAATGCTTCCAGAATTCGGCAGAAAGTGGAGAACGTAGTGTCTTAACACTAGGTTCCCTCTGCCTACCCTGCAGTGTGCGGGATACAGCGTGAAGCTGATTTATTTATTTTATTTTTTAAATTAAAGTTAAATAACTTTAAGTAATAAGTAATATAATTTTATTTAAAAAATACAAATTGCAATTGGAAAATATTTTTTCTTCAATAAATCTAACACACAATTTGCCCGTAATACAACTAATTTGTTCTAAAATTCAATAATTTTCTAGAAAAAAACCACAGTTTCTATAATCTGCAGTAAGTAGATAAATTGCATCGAGGTATGCATCCGCTATGCACAGATACCGCTAGCGACCTACAATCTAACATCTAGTTTTAATATCGGTTAGTTTTAATGATGCTGTTTTAATACGATAAAGTGATTCTCGATCTGTGTTAATACTGTACCAGCTGATAAACTGGTTGGGGCTTCGATATTCTCTCATTTACCTACTATTCTTTAATGTAAACATAGTTAATGCGAATTTTATGGTAAAATTGACAAGGTTTTCATAAGAACTGGGTATATAATGTATAAATATCTACTTATTTTAAAATCGAATTAAATTGTAGGCTGCAGCGGGGTAGGCAGAGGGAACCTAGTACTACTACATTTCGTTCCCCACTTTCCGCTGAATTTTGAAGGCATAACGTATTGAGTGGTGGAACTCAACGCCGCTCTTTGCCTCGACACCAGAGCGAAGAAATATAAATTTAACTAAATGTTTCATTTCTTCGAGTGGGAATCGAACCCACAACCGTCGCGTTACAATCACACCCTTGTACGCCTTGGCGGCGACGGCCTCAAATTATTTTAAGTTTTGCTATAATAAATGTTGACCTTTGCGTATTGTGTTTTGTTATAATAAAAGTCGTGTAAGGTTTGCTAATACAAAATCTTAGCGAAGTACTCGCCGATAGCTCCGTTTTTTTACTAAATGTATACTACTACCTACTTAATATTTTACTCTGTTTTAAAATATTTTTCTTTTCCAAACATTTTTTATCTTGTTTGCTTGAGTCGATTGTATCTGACTGTATCTATGACGATAGAGTATTTATTAATTTTCTACAGTACGTTGCCATTTGACATATTTTAATTTTTTTGGGGTTGGCAGAGAGAACCTAGATTTAAGACACTCCGTTCCCCGCTTCTCAGTTATCAAATCACAACTACACTCTTCATTATATTGATGGTCTGGATGGATTGATATTTATTATATATTTTAAATGTAATTTAACATTTCAGTTCTCTTGGCTGTGGGACTGACAAGTGCAAGATGGGTGCGCCGTCAGCGTTCTAACGAACCCAGAGAGACTAGTTTTGTTGGCAAAGCTACTAACGAACTTTCTACAACTATTTTACAGGTTTCTTTATTATTTATTTCTAAATTAAATGCTAAAATTGTTTAAATCTTTAAAATCTATATTTTATTATCTATGAATATAAAATATGTAGTATTTTTGGAAACAAGATATATAATAGTTTTTTTGAACATTTATTTTAGGGATACATTGATGATGAAAAGAACATTGCCTTCTCGCCTCTTGGCTATACAGCTATTCTTGCTATACTCGCAGAAGGTGCTATGGGTGAAACTAGGAATCAACTGGTGTCAGCATTACACTTACCAGAAGATCAAAATTTAACAAGAAAAACGTATAAATACATAATGGAACGTCTTAAATATAGAAATGAATATAAATATAATCAACCTGAATTGAAAAATTTCTTCTATATATACAAAAATTACACTATCAATGATAATTATAAGAAGATTCTTGAAGATTACTATTTAACGGATGTTAGATCTGTTGAAAGGAGTTACGACCACGAGTTAGATACTAAAAACGACGATGATGACGAAAGCGATGTAAAATCAGACGAACCCCTGCCGTCTGACAATAACGAGAAATTAATTTCATATGCTGTTGAAGATATTCCAGAAAAGGTCGATGTGACTCATCCTGGATATAAACCAGCGAAAAATATAAAAGAACAGATAAAGTTAGTAAAGACAAAAGAAGAAGTTGGTGATGATGAAGAGACGATGGTTGCTGTTGAAGCAAGGAATCACGCGCGCAGCCTTAATGTACTCAATGATAAAAATGACGTAGCAACTAGCATTTCAGTAAACAGCGTTGGAAAGAAATCTAGCAAATGTAACAATCCCGTTTCATATATAATAATATTTTACCACTTATTGCCTTATTTTTCTTTTTGTTTTTATTTTATTTTTAATTTTAGCTACAAATTCTTTGATGCTTATCTTCAACGGTATGTATTTCCGTGGATCATGGAAGAAAGCCTTCGATAATGTAGAACCAAGTGTGTTCTATAAATCTAATACTGAGAAGAAACAAGTGCAAATGATGAAGTCAAAGAGCATTTTCAAAACCGGTTCTCTACCTGGTTTGGACAGTGAAGCTATTTTACTACCATACGACGTAAGTAGAGTGATGAAGGGAGTTTCCTTAGTATATACCAACCTTATTTCTTGACATAAAAAAATTATAAGTACGTATATTTATAGAAAAGAGGCTTTTAGGTGGAAAGACATAACTTCCTGTTCATATTAAATATATTTTAAAATTCTTATAATTATTCTTGCAGGGTGGTAGATACGCTTTATTGTTATTAGTACCGCGGGCCCGAGATGGTTTAAGACGGTTGATAGCTGATCTGCCCGCCACATCAGTATCGGAAATCCAAGAAAGTTTGAACGAAGAAGAATTACAATTCTCAATGCCAATATTCTATGTCGAAACTACTACGAAACCTGTTACTGCATTGGCGAAGGTAAAAGCAAGCATTTTATATGTAAATGGTTTGCTATATAAAAAAATATATAAAATTAAATATAATAACTGGATCTAGAATAATAAATGAATCTGTTTAGTTTGTTATATTTACATATTCTTATTTAGTAAATCCAATACATTCCTTTGGGAGATTAAGGCGAAAATTTGCTTAATGTTTTTACATATTTAATATGTGACATTATTCGACACTTCTTTATTTAAATGTTGGTAAAAATCTTTGTAGCACATTATATAAACGCATCGACAAATTTATTTTATTTTTATTCAGGAAACAAACAGATAAAAAAGAGAGAAAGATAACTATTATGTAAGAATAACAAACAATACAATTTAAAAAAAATGCACAATCCAATTAAGTTTCCACATTAAAAGTTTCAATAGAATTATAATAAAGCAAATAAAATTATATGAAATACCTACACTACAACGCCTAACAATAGCTTATAATAAAAATAAATTAAAATCAGCTTCACGCTGTATCCCNCCTCCACCCCAGAGCGAAGAAAATGGAAATATAAATTTAACTAAATATTTCATCTCCTCGAGTGGGGATCGAACCCACAACCAATCGGTTTTACAGTCACACCTCGTGCCGCTGCGCCACGACTGGCCTTATAATAAGACGAAAATTTATCAATTAGAACACATAATAAAAAAAATAATAAAAAAATAAATGGTCATCATAAGCAACAGTAGAATAAAAAAATAAATAAGCATAAAAATTATAAAAGTGGTAAATTATATTTTTTTTGCTTTTCTCTTTCATCTCATTTTCATATTTTTAATTTTATAACTACATTACATTATAACTTTTATAGTTTGGAGTCAGCAGTATATTCGGCAAGGAAGCAGACCTGACCGGCATATCTTCAAAGGAAGGCTTATTTGTTCAAGAACTAGTCCAAAATGTCGCTGTCCGCGTTGATAATAATGATTCTTCGTCCACTTTAGTTGGAGGTAAGCGTAGACTCTCTTAATTATAGATAGTAAAAATTTAAAAACTATTTGGGAATGATAAAATTAAATCAAGCGGGTTGAACATTCGCCTCTTGGAAATGCTACGAAAAAAAAATGCTGTAATCAAATTCTTGGATGGGTCCGAGAGTCTGATTACAGCATTTTTATTGTATCGTTTTCTTAGTCCGTGCTTTTTAAAATTGAAAACTGTTTATTTACTTATTTTGTCTTAGAATAAACTTTCGAGGGGTAGTTTTTATGAATTATTTAAAAAAAAATATAATCCACTGTAAATTTTAATAATTATTTTTGTCAATTTTTTCAATAATTATATTTGTCTTGAAATATTTGTTGTGTATTTTTCAGCAGGCGTAGCTGTAGAAGACGAACTGGCATCTTTAAAGAATCTCCCGTTATACGACAGCAAGGAACCTCGTAAATTATGTGTGGATCATCCATTTATTTTCTACATCCTAGACCATTTAGACAACTTAGTTGTTGCTTCTGGTAAGGTCATTGACCCTCAGCTGCCGACTGAAATTTGAATTTTTAAATTTAGAACGACAAATAATACTGCCAAGAATTTAAACACTTTTTAACTATTTATACAAGAAATATGACATCTTATTTCATTATATTTAGAATTCTTATTTTTCAATTGTTTTTTTTTTATTATAATTTATAAAAAATGTACTTAGTTACTCTCCCACCCCATTACGTAAATTTAATTATATAACTTTCGCTGTGGGGTTGCCTTGAAATAGTGTTTTTAACCAGATGCATTTGATAATGAAAAAGTACACAGCGTAGTTTAGTTTAGTTGTAAGTTTATTTATTTTTTTATTGTTTGTGATATTTTTAAGAATAAACAAAAATATTTTTACACTATTGTCATTTTATTTGAATATTGCTTACTTTTTTTTAGAATCATTCTACTAAAACTGTATCATGTACGCAACAGGATAGTGAGAGGCAACCTAGTGTTAAGACATTCCGTTCCCCATCTTCCGCCGAATTGTAGAGCCATTGCGTGTTGAGTAGCGGAACTCAACGCCGTGCTTTGCCTGGACACCAGAGTGAAGAAATGAAAATATAAATACATACATTTCATTTCCTCGAGTGGGGATCGAACTCACAACCATTCGCGTTTACAGTACAGTTAAACACACATTTGTGTCCCTGCGCCACGACTGGCCTTGGAATTATGTAGTAGTTTTTGAAGTAGCACTCCATACATGTAACTAGGGGATGAAAAAAAAATCGAGAAAGCCTACCGTGTGGGATGCCAATGTGTCATACCAATGAGTGAGTCATTCACTTCTCAAGTGGTAAGAAGTGACACTCCCACATCCCCCTCCTCTGTTGATCTAAGGATGGTAAAATAGTTAAAAAAATTGAGATTATAGAATTTATCGTAAATTTCAAACGTAAATTGCTTCCGACTAAATTGAATTCGTGGTTTAAGAGATATGTGTTAATTTCTATGAAAATATCTTTAAGTGTAATTGAGAACCTACTCCTTTTTAAAGTCTTTTAAAAATAGCAAAGCAAAGATAATATAATATATAGTCATATAGTTTGTTTACTACTACCGAACCCTTATTAGGCGTATCCGACTTGCTCGAAAAAATTATTTTGTCACTAAATACAATAATAAAAAATAATACAATAAAATATATTTATCTACTATATTATGCGGCAGAAAGTGGGGAATGGAGTGTCTTACACTAGGTTCCCTCTACCACAGCAGGGTGCTGTGTGCGGGATACAGCGTGAAGCTGATTTATTTATTTTTTTTATTTTATCTACTACTTAAAAACTTTTCTTCTACATACGTAGGTGTTTTCAAACACAAAATATGTGTAGTAATAATATTTTTTAAAATAACATATCTACATACTATTTTGATTTAATTTTAATTTTAACATATCTACGTGGTAATAAATGTTTAGAGTTAATAAACGCTTCGCACTTTATATACGCTAATACACTGAATACAGGAAAAATTGAGGGTATTCTAAAAATAATTATTTATACAATTATTAATTTAAAACATTTTTAGTTGAGTAACGGTTAGCCAGTCACGCTGGTCGTGACCGCTTTTAGTTAGAATATAAAAATATTTTAAATAATAATAATGAATAAAGAAAATAAAAGAGTAAAAGTTAAATCAAAAATACCTCTTCCCAAAGAACCGTTGCCACCATTACCTCAGATTCTAATGAAAAGACAACAAGAAGTAAATGAGAGGCACCCGTTGAAAACAATTAACTGGCCAACAGTTCACCCCAATATAAATGGCGCAGTATTAAAGAATGAAAAAGTACTTTCAAAACCAAAATGTCCTCTTAAGATTGATACCCGACATGTAACTCATCGGCAAAATACAGAAGACCTAGATTGGAATTATCATGTGTTTAAAGATAACACTGTAAAAGATTGTAGTATTGTAATTATAAGTGATGATGAAGATGAGGAAAAAAATGATAATCAGGCTGGATCCTATTTTGTGAATAATCATGAAAAAAATTGTCTCGGAGAAGCAAAAAAAGCCTTAACGCCCGCTTTGAAGTCACCATCGCTAGAACCCAATAGAGTCAAAAATATTAAAAGAAGTCTTAAAAGACCACATAGTCGTGAACTACAAGGGCTTTCTCCAAAAGTGAAACAAGAGAGAGGAGATGAGAGGCACAGACGGCGCTTGGAGTTTACTGAACTATCACAACATAGGCTTCAATCTCCAGATTTCTGTAAGTGTTAATTATTATAATTTTTTTAGATTCACGCTGTATTTCACAAGTTAAGATTGAGAAACCTAGTCACTTTCCACTCAATATTTGAGATATGCGTGTTGAATGGCGGACGTCAACGCCGCGCTTTGTCTAGTTAATAATTTATTCTCACGAGTATGAATCGAATCCACATTCCTTACGTTTAGACCTCTAACTAGATATTATTTATTATCATATTTACTATGATTTACGAAATTCTAATATTTATTTTTTAAACAAAACGTTTTGCTAAGATCTCAGTGCTATTTCCAAAATAGATATTTTTTAATCCGTGATAATTTTTTACAACTTTAATATAATATTTATTTTAGATATATTAAAATAAGTTTAACAATATTTTTAATTTAACATTATTTATGAATATTTTTAGGGAAAAAATCGTACATGAACTGTTTAAACAGAGATTATACAGAAGATATGTTCACCTACCTTCTTAGTATAGAGAATAAAACGATTATGCCAAGAATAGCAAGTAAAACACGGGCGTGTATAATTAATTGGCTGATGAGAATTAATGTGAGTCAATATTTGTTTTTTTTATACATATACATATATATACNATATATATATATATATATATATATATATATATATATATAATATAGTTTAATAAATATATTACATTTAATATTACATTTAACATTAATATTTAATTTGAGGCCAGTCGACTCGAATTGTGGGTTCGATCCCCCCTCGAGGAAATTAAATATATATTAACATTTATATTTTCATTTCTTCGCTCTGGTGTCAAGGCAATGCGCGGCGTTAAGTTCCACCACTCAACACGCAATGTCTCCAGAACTCGGCGGAAAACGTTTACCTCTGGCTAGCCTGCTGTGTGCGGGATACAACGTGAAGTTGATTTATATATTCAATAATGTATACCAAATGCTAATTTATTTTATTTTATTTGTAACTGTTGGGTATTGATTGTGAAATTGTAATTAATGTAAGTGTTAATTTATACCAATAAGGGTCTCCATGGAAATCCAGCTGTGGTTCAATCGGCTCAGTGGTACTTAGACGCGATATTAACCGTCAGTCAGGTACAAATCGACTCCTTACAAGTAGTAGCAGCAGCGTGCTATTGGATAGCTCAGAAGACACACGGCCCAGCTTACAGCGCCCGGCGACTGGTGAGGTCGGCGAGTGAAGCTTTCAATTGTAAACTTTTATTGGCCGCCGAAAAAGCTGTTTTGTATAAATTGGTAAGATAATAAGTGCTGGAAACACACGTTTTATGAACTTTACAGCAAATTGAAGCTTACAAAAAAGTGCAAATAAATGCTACCAATATATTTATGATTATGATAATAAATATAGTAACATTGAACTTTTTTTTCAGTTTTATACTGTATCCCGAAGATAGCAGGGTAGACTGAGGGATCCTAGTATTAAAACACTATATTTTCCATTGAGGAATACAGACATTAAAAAAAACTAGACAAGCGCGAGTCGCACTCACCCACTGAAGGTTCCGTACAAAAATTGGAGGTCTTCGAAGCTTTTTCTGAAATTCGGTTGCCAATTTACTCTTTCATCTTATACCTCTCTTGAACTAGCGGCTTTAATACCAAATTTTGCCTTTCCTTTAAAGCTACTATTTTTTAAGATTTGACCACAAATGTATAGATTTTTTCCTGAATTAGTTACTACTTGTAGATGCTAGCTGTCAAATTTCATTATTCTATGTCAACCGGATGTACCCTATTTTGATGCGATCAAGAGATACGAAACCCTAAAAATCATTACTAAGGTTAATTTGTAGTTCATTTCATACAAAATGAGTGCATATGCTCGTACGTTTAAGTTTGTCAACTTTTATAAATTGTGGACCCATAATCCCGATATTCGTACAGATACCTCGCTGAGCGTGTCCGACTTGCACTTAACCGTTTCTTTTATACTTTAGACTTTACGACGCTTATTGTATTGATTTTAGAAATTTCCATCACAACCTGTAATTCCTCAAGAGTTTATATCATATTTATCATGGTGGTGTGATGGCAATCATCATGCTGAAATAGAACTGGCTGCCACATTTCTTTGCATGACCGCCATGATGGTGGACAAAGCGCTGTGCAGCGAATGCCCATCAGTGATCGCCGCCGCTGCTGTAAGGAACGCAGTTCTATTGCTAGGGAAAAAGAAAGCTATGGTTAGACTACATATGAATACTGTGTAAGTTCTGTTAAATATATAATTGTCTATGATAAAAAAAGCAAACAACCAGTTATTGAAGCTGTTGTGGGACAGCAGCACAGTATTGGACTGTAAACGACAATCTCTAGAACTAACGACGATCTCTAATTTTGTGACGTTATCTGAAGATTAACTCTACTGTGTGCGGGATACAGTGTGAAGCTGATATAATTGTAATTTTTATAAAATAAATAAATTGTGCTTCATGATATTCTGTTTATAAGCAGGGTAGGCAGAGGGAACCTAGTTTTAAGACATTCCGTTACATACTTTCCGCCGATGCATAGAGATTTTTCGATTTTTTGAGTGGCAGAACACGCCGCCGGGTAAAAGTGCCTTGACATCAAAGCGAGCTAAGAAATTAAAATATAAAAAAAATATAATTTATTCCCCTGAGTAGGGATCGAACCGACAACCGTGTTACAGTCACAGCCACGACGGCCGCCAAATTATTGTATATTATCAACGAAATACATTTTATAAATGACTGTAAATAAATATATATTTAGTGTTTGCTATAACTAAAAAAATTGCAGGTACAGGGCAGCTGACAGCAAAACTACAAGCATATCCTTAATTTGTTCAATCCAAAGGAAGGCGATTCGTTGTATGTCATCACCATATTATAAATATACAGCCCCTTTAGAATATTACGGTGTGGCCCCACATTTTATAGCGCAGAAAATTATTCACTCTGCCAACGAGCTGTCACTTGTGGAAATGTAAGATTTTTTTAATATTATATGTTAATTTTATTTAATATTAGTAAGTTTATAATAATAATGTTCGCATGTAATAATTTAATTGTGACTTTAACTTCGACTTTTGACCTTTTTGTATTGTTTATGCCATTTCGATTATTTTTCAATATTTATTATTTAACTTTACTGTAACGATTATATGTAAACTTGACATAATCCTGAAACTCGAATGCAAAATGACTATTTTTTTAGCATCTTTCTTCTATTTTCAAAACTTTTTTAAAACCAATTTAATTATTATTAGACATTGTGGATTTATGATATGACTGGTTAGAAATATAACAAAAAATAAATTAAATAAATATAATTTAATACTTACAAAAAAGCATTTTTATTGAAAAAAATTAAAATTAAATTAGCTTCACGCTGTATCCCGCACACAGCAGGGTAGGCAGAGGGAACCTAGTGTTAAGACACTCCGTTCCCCTGGTAATAAAGCATTTTTATTAACATTCAGAAATAAAAATTAAACAAGAGTTCAACTTTTTTTGTTGTGAGTGTTTCCCATTATTTGGAAATAATAATTTAATCATAATAGTTTCATATATTAAGCTATTATATCAATAAAAACTTATATTTGTGTTACTTTTAGGAACTTAAAGGACTACTATTTATGTATTTTTTTTAATGTATGCTATAAAAAAATCGATGTATACTAACATTTAAAATATGCATAATTCTACTTATAACGTATGGATTTGGCTGCATACGTTAGCTTCACTTTAGATTATGACCCAATACATCCACATCTGGATAAAAACAAGTTAATGTTAAAAAACACGATGCTCCGCGTTTCGTCTTAATTCGAGACGATGATTGTCGAATGGTGGAACTCAACACCGGACCTTGCTTTATCAAAACGGGGAATTGAAAATAATTAATTTTTTGAAGTTGGAACCTAAAGTCATCGCGCTTACAGTTAGACGCTGCCCCATTGTACCCTATTATAATTAATAGAATATGGCAAGAATAAGATATGCCAATCTATAATTTTTTGTCGGCATTTCTATTATCGTGACGAAATAAAAACGACAACATTTTTAATTTTTAAAGACAAAAGAGCTTTTAAGGAAAATAATTCATTGAGCGTGCATTTATCTTGATTAACAATAGCATGATGCTACACAAAATTTAAGTTAATATACATTCATTTCTTTATATAGTATTTTGACACATATATACTTTTAGAAACGAGTAATACCTAAATCCCACTGGATTGTGCCATTGAGTTATGTCATTCAACAAGCAATGACTCTAGAAGTCGGCGGAAAGTGGTGAACGAAAGTTTCTTAATGGGAACGGAGTGTTTAACACTCTTGTGTGTCTTCCCTACATAAAAATAACATATAAGACCAGTCAAAATCTGCGACCCAACGTAATCCGGTTCGACCCACACATAGGACATCCTATCTGTGCTCCGAGGGAAAAAAGCATACAGCTCTTTGCCGTCCGCGATCGTCAATCTCCACCTATCCTGCCACTGAGCAATGATCTCCCTGGTAATAAAACATTTAAGTGCGTTGCGCTTCTTTCCATTTTCGGACATTCCAGCGCGACTCGTCCCGCGTGAATGATTACCAGATCAGCAGGAAGAGTTGCCGCTAGTACAGGAAACGCTACGGTACAGACAGATCTGTAAGCCTTTACGAGCAATACCAGGGTTGGGCGCCGGAAAGCACTCCGCACTGGAAAATGTGTCGAGCGTCGCCACCATACGGCCGCAGTGTAGATAAGAGCCACATAGGTACCTATAAGATCGTATAGGATCCTAAGGGCTCTTTACCTGAATGCCCTTAAACTGGTAAAATTCGCATGTAGCATGCGAATTTTACCAAAAACATAGGACCTCGTCTATGCACACTCTTAACAACCTGGCATAATTCACGTGGGTCACCGGGACGCCGTTCATTGTAATCGTAGCAGGTCTCTTAAACCTGCCTTTCATCTCGGCATACACATCATATTGACTCGGCAGAAAAGCTGAGACCGATGCGTTTCCACTTAGGTACCACGGTGAGCGTCATCTCTTAATGCTCAATAGCCACCCGACTATGCCCAGGAAATGTAACTTCGTCCAAACACGCAGAGTACATTAGGAGTACAGAGTGCACTGGCTCTCCATGCGTACTTGTTTATCTTAGCAGTAATTCCGTCTAGAGCGGGCGCAGTATTTGGCAGGCCCTTAATAATTTGCTCAGGACTCCTACGACTCCTACGGCAAGTCTAAGCTCTTGCTTTCGGGAGAGCACGCTGTAGCTATTCTCACCGTTCGATGATACGGAGTGTCATAACCAGAGTCATCATCTGGGCTGGCTGCGTTAGCTATGGTAGTGTTGCCTTCCTCCAGTAGGCGTATACCATGCATGACATTGGAGGGAGGGCGTATTCTGCCTGAGAAGGTACAATATGCCAACCCCCACGGGTTATCATTGCCGGCTTCTGTTATTCCGCGAGAGTAGGCTAGTATAGCAGCTTTAGTTTACGACAGCTTTTCTTCTTTCTTGCTGCCAATCCCAACGCGATTTCCCAGCTGGGCAGCGCATCTTATCCAGTTCCGGGGTCCACCACTCATAACCATGGTTCCGTTCAAACCATGGTGGCAAATGTGAGCAACTGCCTGATGGTCGTTACTTTGATGATGTAGAAATGTCACTCCTACTCGCTGATTGTTTCCGTGGGTCCGTGCTGAAGAGTCCTGGTCTGGCAACATTGCTCCTGTACTAATATAAGATCACAACTTCAGCATATTATGGGTAACTCCTGTGTAGCTGTTGCTATTTCTAGCAAATTCAGCTGCCTAACGTATACTGGACGGCTTATCCATAGTGTGTCATTTTCACGCTCGTTTTCTCNTATATATATATATAAAGGCAAAGGGCGGAACGTGGGGAACGGAGTGGAGGTTCCCTCTATCTACCCTGCTTTGTGCGGCCTACAGTGTGAAGCTGATTTATTTATTTTATTGACGTATTTAAATGATTTTTTTCGTTTGGATGTGATTGTATCATCTTATATAATTCAGTTTATTATTACATGTTTATACAGATACACTTTAAACTCTAGGAAGCCAATCCAACTTATCCTACTGATAAGAATATTATAAATGTGAAACTTTGTGAAGATATTTAACGTAAATAGAAGACCACTTTCACGCAAAAACTACTAAGCTGATTTAGATGAAACTGTCGACAATTTAGCTTGTACATCGGAATAATAAATAGGCTACAATTTGTGTAAAGATTATAAAGAAAATATGTTTAATACTAAAATTCATTAATAAACTTAGGTAGGTGAGATCGCTTTGCTAGTAATATATTTATCATTAAAAATCTACAATAAAATAAACGTTTTAACGATACATTCTATATTAGTGATGATGTGCAAGCAAATGGCAATAAGTGAATTTAAACTATAAATACGAAACTTTATTTTGATTTTGTAGTTAAACATTGATCTTACATTACACACAACAAAGATGTCTTAAATACTTGTTAAAGGAACCTGCTCTGATGAGGAAAACCACTAACAGATAACTTTAATAAAAAACTTGTTTTATATTAAGCGACATTATTGTAACTTTTAAAATATATTCTATTTAAAAGGCCACAAAGCTTAAATTGAAAGAACAAGCTTAGTATCTGCAATCCACTATTATATTCTTGTTGACGCGTTACGGTCAGTATAGTAGTGAGCTGAGGTCGAACTGTGCGAATATTTTTACATTTGTTTAATATATTGTAAAGATATTAAGATAATTTCTAGTTAAAAAACGTGTCTAATGTGCTGTTTCGAGTGAAATCAATATGAAATTTCTAATTGGTAAGTTTATTTCTAGTTTTTTTTTTTTACTTATAACATTGTTGTTAAAATGTTGAGTATAAAAACTTTTGTAGCGGAATTTGCTTCCTCTATTATTAATAAATATTTTAATGTGCATAATGATGGAGCCAGTTAAAATTTAAAAAAAAATACGTAGGATGTAACTTTAATAATAGAAACAGGAGTTTTATGCGTACATTTTTATTAATTTCAGCACTCATTGCGTTGTGCATTTTAGAAGTAAATTCACAGCGTTTCAACAATGGTCGACAACAAGTGATCTCCGTAACCCCAGTACAAAACAATCAAAATATTGGTGAAAATATTAACTTTAGTCCAAGAACCTCAAATGAAGTTAAAGATTCTTACGATAGATATTTGCAAGACATAGTTAACCAAAGAAACACTGCAGCGCAAGCAAATCCCAACAAAGCGCAAGATTCTTATGATGTATATCTGCAAGAAGTACTTAAACGAAAAAATTCTGATGCGCAAGTGAATCCCAATAATGACAATGCTCATCAATTATCATTGACCAATAATCGTGATAATATAAATTCAATCAATCGTGTTACATCCAATAGACCCGTCGACTTAGACGAATCTTCGATTGCTTCAAATCCAGTCAGATTTATTGGTGTTCCAAAAACTGATGTAGAACAACTCAATAATATAACATATGCAATAACAACATTCGGAATAAATTTAATGAAAGTGAGTCCTTATTTACAAATGGATATCAAAAATTGTCACGTTTCATTTATTTTGTTATTGTTATAATATATTTATAAAATCTCTATTTTACAATATATTACTATTTTAGAATACTGCTAATCACCCATATATATATTTTTTATTTTAAAAATTGGAATTTATTATTGTGACTTTCAGAGTGTGAATAGTTTACAAAATGGCAACATAATAGTGTCTCCCACTTCCATTGCAACGGTTTTAGCTCTGTTACAACAAGGTACAGTAGATGAAGCCCAAAAAGAAATAACAAAATCTCTGCAAATGACTGCTGACCTCACTGCACCTACATATAGACGACTCACTTATGATATGAGAGTAAGTGAAAAATAAAAAAAATCGATTTCCACTGGTAACAAAAGCGCGACGTAGAGTTTCGCCACTCAATACATAAGGCCTAGTGAAATCGGCGGAAAGTGAGGACAGAAGTGTCTTAAGACTAGGTTCCCAGGTTCCCTTATCCTTCTCTGCTATGTGCGGGAAACAGCGTGAAGCTTAAAAATATGTCAGTAAGTAAGTACGGATTTGTTGTAAATCTATGCCCTTTTATATACAAGTATTTTTATTATAAAGTATTTTTTGATATCTGTGAGCGTTAATAAGTGGAAGCGTTTGATATTTTACATAAATATGTACATTTTTTTCAGAAAAGAAACTCTCGAAATATTTTGACAGTGTCCAACAACTTATACATTGGCGATGGCTTCGATATAAACTTAGATTTTAAAGACACTGCTATTCAAAATTTTGGCAGTGAAGTTACACCTATTGATTTTTCAAGACCTGCTGCAGCAGTTAGACAAATTAATAAATGGGTAGCAGGACAAACTCATAACAAAATTGAAAATCTACTTCCATACAGTAAGCTAGTAATGCATGGTTAAATAAGTTAGTTTATGAATTAAATCTAAATGTAATAAAAATATTGGTAAAGGTACAAATAGATACTAACGTACATAAAATGAAATTGTTTTCTAGGTGCTGTTAATTACCAAACTCAATTAGTAATAGCTAACGCCGTATATTTCAAAGGGCTGTGGGAAACAAAATTTAGAAAGGAGACAACTAAGCCTCTCATATTCCACCTTAGCAATGGAGAATCTATACCGGTGCCATTCATGCGCATGCGCAGTACATTTAAGTATGGTATTGATGAAGAGACTAAATCATTTGTTACGATTATGCCGTTTGAGGTAAATATGATTTATTTTAATATAGTAAAGATACATAGATAATATAGTATAGAGGTAGTAGTGACTTAATTATACGTGTCTGGCAGTGATTTCGAAGTTATAGGGCGTGCTAATTGATTGTATGGACCTAAAAAGTCAGATACCATCATATTGGCATAAGTAGCAAAAACTGAAATAAATCATATTAGGTTAGTTATAATAAAACAAGAGACTTAGAAAACCAAATTTCTATGACATTCTATCAATTATTTATTAGGCACATGAAATAAACTATTCATATAATAATAACAAAGTTTTTTTATATTTCGTTGTAATATTGCTCAAAATATTTTTCTTAACAATACAAATTAGCTCAGTAGCACTAAATCTCATTATTAATATACAATTTTGCTGTTTATTTGCTTATTGTCCATTGAAGTATGGAGTAAATAAATCTTCTCTTCTTATTATTTAAGAAATTTTGTGAGATCGGTATCGCAACTGAACGCTGTTCTCTGTTTAACATATCCAGGAAAATTTGAAATTATTATTAAATATTCATGTGTACATAATTGGTAATTGAAACTATTAGTTTAACAGATATCTACAAACTGTATTATTTTTGCTTTTTTGTATTGTTTCTTTTGGCCTTTGGCGTACTAATTACGGTAAAAAAAGTTACGTTAGTACTCAACATTTTTATTGATCTACAATTTTCTTTGCAGCGCCACCAATACTCGTTGATATTAATACTGCCACATCGTTTGTCTAACGTAGACAATGCTTTAAATTCGTTAACAAATATGAAGTTGGTGAATTTCCATAAATTTAACGAAACTGAAATACAATTGGAGATTCCAAAGTTTACGATCAAATCTGATACTGATATGATACCAGTGTTGAAAAATGTAAGTATTTAAATTTGATGTTATTACGGAATACGATTTATTAACATAACAAATTATAATGATATTTTAAAGTATGTGGAAATTTGTAACAATTTATTTTTCATTTCAGATGGGTATTTCTAGCATATTTTCATCTAAAAGTGACCTGACAGGTATAGGTACTTATAGAACATACTCTCCTGAAATATCTCAAGCTATTCACACTGGCTTCTTATCGGTAGATGAACAAGGACTTTCTGCTGCTGCTGCATCTGGATTCGCTGCCATTGCGTTGTCATACGACGAGCCAGCTGCTATCTTTCAGGCTAGCAGACCATTTTTAGCTGTTCTTTGGGACACACAGTTTGCTATCCCTCTATTCATAGCGAGAATTGAGAACCCTTCACTGTAGTTTATTTTAAGATAGTATATGTATATTCTATACTTTAAAATAAGTTTTATATATTTTTTTTTTTTTAAATATTTTTTGTTTCTTTTTATAAAAATAAAAAAATTTAATCACATAAAGCAACAACCGTAAACAAAATAAGTAACTTAAATATATATTTATTTAATCTTATAAAAACATTACTTTCAGCCATTTCATCTTTTATCTTCTTTTCGTTTTCTAAATGTATTTATTATAGGATCGTCAGCGAAAATTCTAAGTTTTCCCTTGTAATATTCCTCAATTTCTTGTAAGCTTTTACCTTCGGTTTCTGGCAAGAAAAAATATAAAAATATCGTTCCCAGAAAGCCGAAAGTAGCATATGTGGCGAAAGTGCCCCATAATCTGACACTGCTTTCTAAATTAATTAAAGTTTTTGAACCCAAAAATGAAAATAAGTAATTGCTCGCTGCCGACAATCCTTGAGCTGTAGCACGGCTCCTGTGAAATATATTAATTTAGATAAAAAATGCATTCTTCCTCTTTATTTCTCTTTGGTTGAGAAATAAGCAACAACAATCGTATTATTAATATTTATTCTATTATTGATTAAGAGTTATTATCAATTTAATTTGAGGAGCTTATATGAATTAATGATAATTATTTCTAAATATAGAGTTAAAAATCGTACAATTTCGTATAAATCTCTGAGAGTATTCTTTAGCACTTGCAAACTTAAGGAATAAAGGAATATCATTTAAATACATGTATGTCTATAGAAATATGTAAAACAAAAAAATAATAAAATATTATAATTACCTGAAGGGGAAAACTTCACCCAGCAAGACCCAAGGTATACCCAGTCCAGTGAATATAGTTAACAGGTACAGCAGTACCAAGGGTACCATACTAGTAGTCTTTGGAAACGTTTTAGGATCATATGAAAATACTTTATCATCTAAGTTTTGCCTCGCGTATATACTAAGCAACACGCACACTATTGCACTTGCAAATATTGATGAAATCGCAAGTTTTCTTTTGCCAACAATTCTGATTACAGCGACAACAAATATACCCGTGAGGAATGTTAAAATACCAACCATTAACTGAAAAGTAGGAAAAAATATTCTTATATTCTTCTATTCTATCTTTAATTAAAGAAGTTGCATAGTTTACTAAAGTTCGGTGATTAATTCACCGAACTAGACAAAAAATCCTTTACATACATATTTATGTCAGAGTAAAAATGTTTGATTTGTGATATATAGCTTCTGAATAAATTATGGAAGAAAATGAAATAAATAGACGCCAGTCGTGGTGCAGAGGCACAAAGCGTGATTGTAAAACCGACTGGTTGTGGGTTCGACCCCCATTCGAAGAGATGAAATATTTACTTAAATTTATATTTCCATTTCTTCGCTCTGGTGTCGATTCAAAGCGCGGCGTTAAGTTCTGTCATTCAACACGCAATGCCTCCAGAATCCAGCAGAAAGTGGGGAACGGAGTGTTAGAGTAACGTAACACTAGGTTTCCTCTGCCTACCCTGCTGTGTGCGGGATACAGCGTGAAGCTGATAAAAAAAATAATAATATATTACGGTGCCTTTAGTGTGAAAAGCAAACAAAGCGGAATGGTTATTTTGACCCAAAACAGTTAAGTATACTTACAACAATGTTAAATAATGAATAAAAAAATATATATACTTACTACAATCCGCTTTCCTTCTTGTGCCATACCAAAAGCTCCACAAACGTTAACCAAATTTGGCTTAATCGGTGTCAGTCCACTCATAACAAAGAACAAAAAGTACATCATCACTAATGATAATGGCCTTAACGTCTCTTTACAAAGCATCACATATCTAAACTTGAGCATACGTCTGAAAATGAACATGACAGTACAATTTTTTTTAATATATCCGACAGTATTATTACTTAAATGAAAATTTCAGAAAGTATATTAAATATTGTTATCTTAATATTGTATATTAGTATGTAAAGATGATGCAAAATGTATTTTTCATCAGAAGATGTGATTCGTTGAAGAATAGGTCCCGAAAGCTAATCCTTGATATGTTTATGTGCGTAACTATTATAAAACAATTTCAATAGCTTAGCTTATAATTTTTACCGATTCCTTTTTCATTTTAGTTTTTATTATTTGAAAATTTAATACAATATTTATTTTATTAAATTCTAAAATTTATAAATGCTCAATTGGCTAGGTACAATTGAAAAGGAAGTAGTTATTGCAATTGATCCCATCGCTGTAATAGCTCAATTAGGTTTGTTGCCTCGGAAGACAGCAATTTGTCTATTTTGATAGCACATATCTACTAAAACATAAAGTATCTCTGAAATATAAACCTCATGTATCTTTTGTTTTTTGGAACGACTGTATTTAATATTGTTCTAACGTGTCATACTATCATTGTTCTGACGTGTTTAATTACATTTGATCTTGCATTTACCTTTTAAACCAATTCATGGAACTATGAGGGCATGTTTTAATGTTTTGCTCTATGCTAGAGCATATAACGCAATTTTGCAATTTTTTACTATAATTACTCAAATCGTCAAACTCTTCTTTAACGTTATCTGGTGTAGTCCATCCCCGAAGTTTGCAAAGAGATTTTAGAGCGTCTTCGTCTCTATGTCTCATTAGGAGCCAGACTGGCGTTTCTGGTGACTGGAAAGTTAAATATACCCTTTATACATTGTTTACATTTATTATATATAAAAAAAATTAAATTAAATTAGCTTCACGCTGTATCCCGCACACAGCAGGGTAGGCAGAGGGAACCTAGTGTTAAGACACTCCGTTCCCCACTTTCTGCCGAATTCTGGAGGCATTGCGTGTTGAGTGGCAGAACTCAACGCCGCGCTTAACCTCGACACCAGAGCGAAGAAATGGAAATATAAATTTAAGTAAATATTTCATCTCCTCGAGTGGGGATCGAACCCACAACCAGTCGGTTTTGCAGTCACACCTCGTGCCGCTGCCCCACGACCGGCCTCTTATTATATTTATTATATATTATATTTATTATATATCATTGATTTAATTTTTTTTTCACTATTACATTTCAAATTGAAATGCATCATTCGTAGGAACGAGTAAGAGCAGAGTGTTAGAAAACACATTGTTACATCAGATTGATGAAATATTTTTGTTTTCAATGTCAATAATGTAAACTTCTAATTCTTAAAAAAAAAGACTAATTTAAAATTCTAAGGCCTTGAGGCCGGTCGTGGCGCAGCGGCACGAGGTGTGACTGCAAAATCGACTGGTTGTGGGTTCGATCCCCACTCGAGGAGATGAAATATTTATTTAAATTTATATTTCCATTTTCTTCGCTCTGGTGTCGAGGTTAAGCGCGGCGTTGAGTTCTGCCACTCAACACGCAATGCCTCCAGAATTCGGCAGAAAGTGGGGAACGGAGTGTCTTAACACTAGGTTCCCTCTGCCTACCCTGCTGTGTGCGGGATACAGCGTGAAGCTGATTTAATTTTTTTTTTTTTAAATTCTAAAATTCCTATCACAGATTACCAATTGTGCTAATCCGATTTAATTCTGACAGCAAAAAGATTTTTTTAATACAATTCACTTAATTCAAAATATACTTACAAATATAACCATAAGCATGGATGCGATAGGTGCTACAAGACAAATGAGAGCAGCAGTTCGCCACTCTACTATGGTACCCAAAAAGTACATAATAAGAATGCCAAAAGATGTGCAGAATTGTGTCACAGTGCACAGCGCACCACGAATCGAGGGTTCACTGTAACGGAAAATTGCAATTCTCGTTTATTAATAATGATGAAAAAAAAATTAAAATAGTAATACTATTTGTTAGGAAAGTTTCAATCAAATAGTATGTGTTATGTAACTATTAAGCCTGAGTAGGAGAAGGTCTAAATTTAATTTGAAGACCGGGACATCTGGCACAGATTCGTGCTACCGTCGCAGCGTGGTAGGCATTTTAAAGTAAAAAAAAAAGTAAAATACTCTTTATTGTGCACCAGAAGTACAAATCACAATATTGAAAGAAACATATAAACCAGTACAAAAGGCGGCATTATCTCTAAATGAGTGATCTCTTCCAGGCAACCTTTGGGTAGAGGAGAGAATTAATGAAATGAGAAGGGGTGTACATAGTATAATAAATAAATATTTATATGTTGAACCCTAATAGCATATAAACATACGTATAGAGGTATAAATATATACATATATAAATACATACTTACATACAATCATCAATATATAAAAATTGAAGATTGGAAACACCTGATAAATATATAAGAATAAGCGAAATATAAGATACTTTTTTTTTCCAGCTTCACGCTGTATCCCGCGCACAGCAGGGTAGGCAGAGGGAACCTAGTGTTAAGACACTCCGTACTCCACTTTCTGCCGAATTCTGGAGGCATGGGGCAGTGTGCAATGAGTGCGTGTTCAGTGACAGAACTCAACGCCGCGCTTTGCCTCGACACCAGAGCGAAGAAAAGGAAATATAAATTTAAGTAAATATTTCATCTCCTCGAGTGGAGATCGAACTTACAATCAGTCGGTTTTACAGTCACAATTCGTGCCGCTGCGCCACGACTGGCCTCAATATATTTATTTTGTTTTCGTTTCACCACTCCCGCAAATATCAATGAAACATAAATAAATTAAATATCGATGAAAAAGTAGGCTGAGGAAAGCTGGGAATTTTAAGACACTCCATTCCTATTAAGACTAGCCGAATTCTAGAGGCATTGTGTGTTGAGTGGAAATGTTAAATTATTTTCTCGACTGGGAATCGAACTCATAACCTGTCGCATTTACAGTTACACGCTTGTACCGTTGCGCCGATTGATCTCACATGGAATTGAAGAAATAAAATGAAATCATTATACCTACTAAGGGAAAATTATTCTAAGTTTTATTTATTATTGAGATTAAAACCTAACTATCGATTACATAATGATACTTAGAAGAGGAAAAATAAAGGTTTTTTTTATTTCAGCGTCAACCTTCTGTGGTTGCCTTGGTTTTTTAAACAAAAATAAGTACATTAGGAATAGATAATTATTGAGTTAATTATTTTTATTTATTTACAAACAAATCAGTATTAAAATGGTGTCACTGGGTCGTGATTGTTAGTAAAAATTTAAAATTTTCTAAGTTTTGAATTTTGAAATTAACAACGAGATATTAAAAAATCGTTTAAAATAAGTACATATAAGTAGATGCTGGCGTTAAATTGGATACGATCGCTACTTATATAGGTACCTACGTACAGACATACATATTTAATCTGTTACAAGAATCCATGTCCCAAAGGGATTCATACAATGTATAATACTTAGAATGTAATACACTTAGAATGTTAAAAGTTAATTTAAGGTTAATTGTTTACATAAAACTTATAAAGTAAACTAGTAATTGAAACTGACTTATCCCGGAATTGATAAGTACCTTATAGACTGGATCCCAGGGCCCCCAGACCTATGCCATTTTGGCAAAGCTGAAATTTTTAATATTAATAGTCTAGTCTAATATGTAGTTAAAACTGTATGCATACTTACTAATTTTAATTGGTGTGTACCTTAAATTAGCGCTACCTCGGAAAGGGCCCCACTTTCATGTTAGTGAGTTACTGTCTTAATTACATATTAGTATTCAATATTTCAGCTACGCTAAGCTGACGTAGGTCTGGGAGCCCTGGGATCTTGGGCAATTATATTCCATTGCAAATGACATTCGAGACATTAATTCTCAACAAACTAGGTACTTTACAGGAGCTTCACATTTATGAGGCCAGTCGTGGCGCAGGGGCACAAAGTGTGACTGTAAAACCGACTTCTAACCGACTGACCGGCGAAGAAATGGAAATGTAAATTTAAATAAATATTTAATTTTTTAGAGTGGGGGTCGAACCCACAACCAGTCGCGTTTTCAATCACACTTTGTGCCTCTGCGCCACGTCCGGCCTCAAGTGTAAAAGTTGGTTATCAAAAAGCCGCATATAAACCGCCTTGGGTCAAGCATAGGGGAATGAAGGTCGCGCATAACGGCATATGTCACGCCCGCACTGTATATGAACACTCACGGCCTGTACCTATGAATGTAAATTGTGACATCGATATCGATATAAAAAAATTATATCGCTTTTATTATATGACTGTATGTTTTTATTACACTTAAGTCATAGAGATGATACTAAAGTGATTGAGGACAGTCGTGGCGCAGGGGCACAGTGTGACTGCAAAATCGACTGGTTGTGGGTTCGATCCCTACTCGAGGAAATTAAATATTTATTAACATTTATATTTTCATTTCTTCGTACTGGTGTCGAGGTAAAGCACGGCGTTGAGTTCCGTCACTCAACACGCAATGCCGCCAGAACTCGGCGGAAAGTGAGAAACGGAGTGTCTTAACACTAGGTTCCCTCTGCTGTGTGCGGGATACAGCGTGAAGCTGATTTAATTTAATTTAAGTTTTAATAGAGATGTGATAATTTTAGCTATATTTTATTTATTATTAAATCGAGTTAAATATATACGAAAATATACTTAATTTAGCTTAACATAAACGTCGTAAAGTCACATCTTGTACCTACTGCTTTTGTACGACTCTCCCTATTTTGTTTTGCGTCGTTTAAAATCTACACTACGAAATGTGTTTCCATAATAAATTTAAACTAGTACCTATAACATACCTGATTTCTCCAACATAAGAGTTGATAGGCGCTTCCATGATTCCAGAACTAACACCAAGCAAGGCATTGGCAGTGAACAGAGCGGGAATGCTCCAAGAATAGTACATAATAACCCACGCTATTATCATAGGTATGTTGACGAGAAAGTTGGCCCTTTTTCTACCAAAATAGTCAACTACAGGTCCAGAGATGAGTGCACCAGCTGGTTGTGACAGAAATGATATACTTCCTGAAATAGCGTAAGAAATATATATAGTATAATATCATAAAGAAATATAATATAAACTTACTCTACTCATATATACCTATAATATATATTAAATTATCTCTTGTCAGTTAATTAACTATAGTAGCGGTATATTTATCTATCTATCAGCTTCCCAGTGTATCTGGAACATAGCGGGTGGACTTAGGGAACCTGTTAAGCCACTCTGTTCCCATTGAAACACTTCCGTTCCCCAATACAGTATATGCATTACTCCTACAGTGTATATATTCTTTTAAAAAAAAATAGCTCACCGAACCAAGATGCTTGTGTTTCATCTAAAGATAATCCCTCTTTTGCATCGAGAAGTGCGGGAATCATGATAGTTGAGAAGTTGATGGCCATTCCCAAGTCGAATAACAACAAAAATGACGATGTTGAAGCGAGGAACTGGAAGTGATTAAATTATTTTTTTTTTTTTCAGCTTCACGCTGTATCCCGCAAACAGCAGGGTAGGCAGAGGGAACCTAGTGTTAAGTCACTCCGTTCCCCACTTTCCGCCGATTTCTGGAGGCATTGCGTGTTGAGTGGCGGAACTCAACGCCGCGCTTTCCCCTCAACAACAGAACGAAGAAATGAAAATATAAATGTAAATAAATATTTCATCTCCTCGAGTGGGATCGAACCCACAACCAGTAGATTTACAGGCACCCTTTTAAATGTTTCAACATAGAGTTCAACATAAAATAAATGTTTCATGGAAAAAAACACAATTTGAAACAATTTATAACATATCAATTTATTTCATTGACACTTAGATATCAGTATTATTTAGGTACAAGTATCGAATTTTTACTTTCTTAATTATATATTTATATCAATTTGTGTATGAAAATATAACGAGGAACGAATTTAAAACTAATTACTATTAATTTTAGTGCATCTTTTATATTTGGTAAACTTATTAATATACTACACCATTCCCTATTTTCTATCCAATTGCAGATCAAAAAAATAAGAATAAAACAATATTATATGATGTTTATAACATAATTTTTTGTATCGAAACTATTATTTATTTATAATATATACATTTCCACGGTAATAAATAACATTTGTATTTCTGGAATATAATTAACTCAACATACATTTATTAAATGAATTGATATTAAATGATAAATTCAACATACATTTATTAAATGAATTTAAACGATATAAATATACATAGCATATGTATTTAGATATTAAATACTGGCACGACTTGCATATTTCATATATTATTAGGACCTTGAATAAGTGTTTTTTGAAAGACGGCGTTGCGGCACTCTGTGCATGGAATTTCGTACGGTAACGAATCACCAAAGTAGTACTATATGTAACCTCAAATTATAGTAGAATAGTGTTTACTACAGTGTCAACTACATATTTATTTTCCCTTTGTGAAAATGTGTACTTTTGTGCCAAATAAAGTGTTTTTGCGGGGAATTTTATTGCACTGCTTTATTCAGAAAAAATCTGCAGCAGAAGCACACAGAATTCTCGTTGAGACAATGCTTTGTCGAATACAACGTGCAGAGACTGGTTTAGGCGCTTCAAAAGTAATGATTTTGACCTTGAAGACAAAGAGCGTTCTGGAGCACCGACAAAATTTGAAGACAGAATTGGAGGCATTGCTTGAAGAAGATCCAACTACATATTTATTTTCCCTTTGTGAAAATGTGTACTTTTGTGCGTCAACAGTTTCAAAACGTTTAAAAGCGTTAGGAATGATCCAAAAGTAAGTGTATTGGGTGCCATATGAGTTGAAGCCGAGAGACGTAGGACGACGTTTTCTCATGTGTGAATTGTTGCTTCAACGGCAAAAGACAAAAGGTTTTCTGCACCGTATCGTCACTAAGGATGAAAAGTGGATACACTACTATAATCCAAAGCGAAAAAAATCGTGGGTCATGCCGGGTCACGCATCAACATCGTCGCCAAAACCAAATATCCATGGTTCTAAGCTTCTTCTCTGCATTTGGTGGGATCAGCAGGGCGTAATTTATTATGAGCTGCTTAAACCTAATGAAACTATCACGGGAGCTCGCTATCGACTTCAGTTGATGCGTTTGAGTCGCGCTCTGAAAGAAAAGCGGCCACTATACGAGCAGAGACACGACAAAGTGATTTTATTACATGATAATGCTCGGCCACATGTGGCAAAACCAGTCAAAACTTACCTGGAAACACTTCAATGGGAAGTTCTACCCCACCCGCCGTATTCACCGGACATAGCCCCCTCCGATTACCACTTGTTTCGGTCGATGGCGCACGGTTTAAGCGAGCAGCGCTTCCATTCTTTTGAAGAAGCCGAAAAATGGCTTGATTCCTGGATTGCCTCGAAAGATGAGTCGTTTTTCCGACAGGGGATTCAATTGCTACCAGAGAGATGAGAGAAAGTGGTCTTTAATGATGGACAATACTTTGAGTAATGTCATTGTATGCATTATATTTTAAATTTAATTTTTTTAAAACAAAAAAAAAAAACTTATTCAAGGTCCTAATATATAAATATATAATAACTTTTAAAAAGTACTATTATACTAACATATCACGTTATGGTAGCTAAATATTTGTCGATTCTACTTCTTCTTAGTAGTATTCATTTTTCTTTTAAGTTAAAAAAATCTGTGAGAAAGAATGAATAAGCTAATTTCTTAAAATGCAATAAACACTTTCCATTTTCGGTTTTAAAATTTTGATTGTAGTGATAGTTTACTCACATAGACTTTTAATATTCTCTATAGTATTAAAATATATATAAGCAGACAACGTTCACACATTTAATTCACAAAAGTGGACTTATCTCTATAAGAGATCTCTTCCAGCCAACCAGCGGAAGTGGATGAGTGACAAGTAGCGGGTAAGACCATAGTACAAGTATGTTATTACTTAAATCATTTAGTTAAATAATTAATCACAAACAAAAATATATGACGATATACATATATACATACTATCATATATATATATATATATATATATATATATATATATATATATATATATATATATATATATAGAAAATGTGAAAGTATTCTCCATCTAAAGTTTACGAGTTTAAGGTTGCAAGTTTAAGGTTTTTTTAGTTTGGATTTAAAGGAAATTGTAATTATAATATAAGGAAATTGTAAATATAATTGGAAAGACTTCTCTGGAAGTTGGTTCACTTTCTCATTTTTAAAAAAATCTCTTTTGTTTTAATTATATTAGGTTTTTATAGAGTAGTTAAAACTGTACTTTCACTTAAAGTCATGATGACAAAAACACTCGATAATCTAAATTACGTTTATAATTAAGAGTTCCTAATTGAAAAATAATATATGAGTCAATCGAGTTCAAAGCTGTCCTTGAAAACTATTTGGGAATCTTATCCTAAATGTATTTTGTAAGAAAATTGTTTATCAAAAGTATTACGATACAATAGTGGTGCAATGGGAAATATATTTAAATATATTTTTATTTCCTTTGATCAAGTGTTACTTATTGAGGCCAATCGTTGTGCAGCGTAGGGGCAGTGTGTGGCTGTAAAATCGATTGGTTGTGGGTTCGATGCTCACTCGAGGAAATTAAATATTTATTTAAATATATATTTTCATTTCTTCGCTCTAGTGTATCCAGTATTAGGCGGAAAATGGGTAACGAAGTGTCTTAACACTAGGTCTCCTGTGCCTTAAACAATAGTTCTCCTTAAGTTGATCATATCGGGTGTAGTAGAGCTGATATTGTCCCTATTCCTATTAATCGGTTTCCGATTCAGGTTCTTACTAATAATTTAGTCAATATCCAGGTTAATACGGTATCTGGAAACCCATTAGCCATTTTTTATAAGGTTATTAGTAATTCAACGATATGTATATATAAGCCGAGATGAGTAAGGCACCAAGATAAGATCTTCGGCTAGCTTATAGCGGCTTCGCCCGCTTGAACAATACGGATATTTATTTTAAGCGTATTTTAGAAAATTTGGCTGATTATTTTAGTATGGTTGTGTATACTATTATCCTCTAAATAAATCATAATTGAACTCTTTTGGAATTTTATTTATTTAGCTCGCAAAAATTGTTGTATTTAATTGAAAAATGCCAGTCGTGGCGCAGGGCCGCAAAGTGTGACTCTAAACTTACTGGCTGTGGATCCGATTCCCACTAGTGGAAATGAAATATTTATTTATATTTATATTATAAGCGTCGTTGAGTTCCGCCACTCAACACGCAATGCCTTCAGAACTCGGCGGAAAGTGGTGAAGGGAGTGTATTAACAGTAGGTTCCCTTTGCCTACCCTGCTGTGTGCGGGATAGAGCGTGAAGCTGATTTAATTTTAATTTAATATTATAGAAAAATGTTTAGTTATTTACCTATTTCTCAGTATTATTTTGAAATCACAGACAGACTCTTCCATTTTGTTTATATGTATAGATTCTACTTGGCTTAAGAATTTATTTATTGCGCCACTAAGTATCATGTCGTGATTCACATATATCATCTACACTATTTGATATTAAAGAAGACAGATTTGAGGTCAAAAAGATTTTTTATTAAACCTATTGTTATTGATAGCAAGTCAACGTTTAATCTTTGTTTTCCAAATTGCTCATACGAAAAACAAAAAAACAGAATTGTAGAGCTCAATTTTTAATTTTTAATAATAAAAATAAGAAAAATCAGATTAATAGATAAAATACTGTAAAGAATGATAAGAACCAAAATAATAAAAAAAATTGTTACACCAATATACATACATATCATCCGTATTTCTTGGGGGTTTCTATTTCTATCAGAAAAGGTTACTCTGTTCTACGTTTCAAATTTATTTTTATATATTATTTGTATATATAATTTCTTGTCACCATTAAAAGAAATAAAATGCAAATGTACTTGTACAATACCATATAAATTTATAATAGGTGAGTATTATTAGAAGTTCTTAGAAGTCAACCTATTAATATCAAGCTACGATAGTAGCAGTTATATGCATTAAAGTGATCGCTCTTAAATTAACTGATTGTTATGTTTATAAAATAATATAAATAAATCAGCTTCACGCTGTATCCCGCACTTTCTGCCGAATTCTGGGGCCATTGCGTGTTAAGTGGCAGAATTCAACGCCGCGCTTTGCCTCGACACCAGAGCTAAGAAATGGAAATATAAATTTAAGTAAATATTTCATCTCCTCGAGTGGGGATCGAACCCACAATCAGTTGGTTTTACAGCCATACTTTGTGCCCCTGCGCCACGACTGGCCTCAATAAAATAATATTAATTTAAATAACCTAGCTATAAAATATTTCTACGCACCTGAGACGCTATCGACCGGAGTCTACTCGCTCGCGGGGATGTCCCATCGATTTGTAATTTTAACACCATAGTTTATTTTTTTTTCTTAACAAAAAAACAGTTATTTTTTTCTATTTTAAATTAATACAATTCACACTTCAAGTATTGGTCACATTTTCCAATACCGCCGAGTTAACGCGCCTGGTACGTTGGAACGAATACTATAAAGTGAGTTTGTAATTTTTGTAGGGCGAACAATAGATTGTCTTTAAGTTGTTATCAGTAACGCTAAAGACATATGCCATTTACATGTTAATAAGATAAGTTTGAGGTTTATATATGATTTAAAGGAACGCACAAAATAAATATATATTCATTTTACTTTGTACTTGATGACTTCATATTTTCATATTTTGGAAATACCCATAGAAGCCAGCTTGTGGTGCAGGGGCACGATTGTAAACGCGACATGTTGTGGGTCCGATTTCCACTCGAGGAAATGAAATATTTAATTAATATTTACATTTCTTTGCTCTGGTGTCCAGGCAAAGTACTACTTAACCCACAATACCTCCAGAATTTGGAAAATCCAGAAGGCGGAAAGTGGAGAGTTAAGTGTCTTGGCAATAGGCTGTTTCTGTCTACGCTGTTACATGTGGGATTGAGTTTAGCTGAAAAAAAAGAGAAAAAGAACCTATGAGAATACTGTTACAAAGAGACAAATACTCTTTACTGTTTGCTTTGTACAGCAAAAAATTGCTTTCTGCTCTCCTTCTAAACTTAAAAACTAAATTAGACACGGCTTGAATGAACGTGCCTTCAGATGAATATATATGAATATACCACATCGTCCTTATCGAAAATGTCAGGGTTAATACCATTTCTAATAAATGTAATCAGTTTCACGCTGTATCCCGCACACAGCAGGATAGGCAGACGGAACCTAGTGCTAAGACACTCCGTTCAACATTACCAGCCGAATTCTGGATAATACCACTTCTTTGATAATAAAAAATATTGCACTACCACGAGCATATATTTTTAGTTTATTGCTCTATTCGTAATAAGCACTAAATTTAATATTTTTTTTCAATTTTATTCGAGAACGTAATATAACATTGTATTATGTTGTTTTGTATTTTATTGTTAGGTAAGTCGTGTTCATCTCTCTAAGTTTAAGTGTTATAGCTCATTGTAAAATGGATATAATTATTTCCAGTTGTACACGCTGTCATTCGTTCGAAGCAACATCTGCAAGGCGTAAATACCTTTTTTTTAAAAAAAAAAAAAAAAAAACAACTTCACGCTGTATCCCGCATTTAGTAAAGTAGATTGAGCCTAGTGTTAAGATACTTTACCTTCCTTCATTGCGTGTTGAGAGGCGGTATTCAAAGCCACGCTTTTGCCTCGGCACCAGAGCGAAGAAATTAAATTATTAAATATTTCATTTTCTCTAGTGGGAATCGAACCCGCAACCTGTCGCGTTTACAGTCACACGACTGGTCTTCATGACTACGTTAATAGGTTTTTTAGCAATTAATATTAAGTAACAATTTAGTCGAGAGGTTTTTCTTATTGTTTACATTCACTATAAAAGATTTTGAGCTAAAAATTTAATTTAAATATTTTCTTCATTGACTTGATTTTGAAAAAAAAAGTTAATGACATTGTTTGTAGAAGCTGCTCATTTTTGTTTTCATGACTAAGATGGCTTCATTGTGAGTTTTGATCTCAAATAAAATAAAAAAAATCATAAATATATTTTTTAAAGCTACATGAATGTACTCCGCACATATCAGGGTACGCAGAGGGAACGCAAAGTTGAGACACTCCGTTCCCATTTAGACACTTTCGTTCCCCATTTTCAACTGGATTCTGTACGCATTGCGTGGCGGAATCCAACGCCGCGTTACCAGAGCGAGAAAATTAAAATATTCTTATATTACTTTTTATATTATTCTTTTCTTTTTCTTTTCATATCAAATCGTATAATACATTATTGCAGACTATTTCTATTTTATGACGTTATAAGTAAGTGATATATGGTAAACATGTTCTTAGAATTTACAGTTTAAACAATTTGCGACATGCCTCATCTTTGTGATGTTTGTACACTTATTTGCATTAAGTGTAAGAAATTGTATGTAATAAAAACCGGCTAAGTGCGAGACGGACTCGCGCACGAAGGGTTCTGTATCCGTATTTATATGGTAGAACGTCAAAAAAATCACGTTTGTTTTACGGGACCCCAGACAGACATCATCACAATATCATTTGTGATTATATATATATATATATATATATATAATCTGAATTGAAAGCAGTAAAATAAATCTCATCTTCACAATAAGCAAAGATGATTATATTAAAGGTATTNGACAGTATATATATATATCAACTGTCTAAATATCCTCATCCATCCATTATATCAGCCTGGTGAAAAACGGACAAACAGACAAAGAAGTCTTAAAAGTCACCCCCCCCTCCCCTCCCCTTTTACCCGTTAGGTACAGAACCCTAACAAATAAAGTATCTTGATTTCGTGGTTAAATATAATAGTGTTACCAATTGAAAGTGGAAAATTGGGGATGGACTACTGTAGGTATATGCACACTTCGTACACTTCGTTTTTCGTTTTCCTTTTGAGTTCGAGATTGCGTGTTGAGTTGCACTTTCTCGTGTGAGGATCGAACCCATAAACATCGCTCTTTGTATATTACTATAAACTCAATTTTATTTATCTATATGAATAATATAAAGGCCAGGTCTGGCGCATGGGCGCAAAGTGTGACTGTAAACGCCACGAGTTGTGGGTTCGATTCCCACACGTAGAAATTAAATATTAAATATTTTCGTTTCTTAGCTTTGGTGTCGAGACAAAGCGGGGCGTTGAGTTCGGCCACTAAACAATGCCTTGGAAAATACAGCGTGTAACTAATTTGATTTTTATACAAATATAAAGTAATTTACTTTTGCAGCCAATAAACTTTTGCAATTTGGCTTCGACTTGCCTTCATGGAGGTGCATCAGTTTGTGGAGTTTCTCCTAAAGATTGCCATCGACGACGGTTCATCGACCTGTGTGATATGTATGAATACAATTGTGACAGCAATACTGGTATGTAGGTTAGGAATATATTTAAAAAAAAAATAACAACTTAATTTCTTTTAAGTCTTAGAGTATCATAATAGTAAATATCTCCTGGGGGAAATATAACGGCGATACTTAGGCCCATATCTTGTTACCAAAGTAAGAAGAAAATAAAAATATTTTTCCCCAAAATGGTAATCCAACCTACATTCAAAGCAAGCAAGCCGCTAGTTTTACTTATACCCTGCTGCGCCACGATAGACTCAATTATTCGCCTTAGGCCTTATTTCAGATATAGTGCAAAATTCTGTAAAAAAAACTACGTATATGTACACGCGTTTTTAATTAATATTAATTAGCAGACTCACAACACATACATAGATGTGAAGATTGTGTTTGTTTCTTAGGATATATTGATTTTTTTTAGCTTCCCGCTGTATCCCTCAGATATCACCAGTTACGAATAAAGTTTCTTATAATTATTGCTATCTCACAGACAGAGGATGAAAATACACAATAGCTGTTTCTTATATTTTCAAGAATAATTTTCTCATTAATGAACGATAATAGTAGGTAACAATTCATACTATTTGTTACATATTGAAATTGCAAATAAGTATGTAAAAATAAAATGCATATGTCAAATGTGTATCTACTAGATATTGCTATTCGGGACCTGTGAAATCAAAAATTATAGCCTATCTAGCAGATAAGGCTCTCTGCGACATTATCAGCCGCTCTATCAGCCGCAGTTGATTTCACGCTGGTGCTCCTGCGCCACTACTGGCCTCATATTTATACAAGATTTTTTTATATTTGAATATTATTTTCTTATTTAGATCTAATAAATTGTTTATAATACAAAACCAAAAATATGACCATTTGCTTATTTAGATATGCAGTATCTTATTTGAGTTAATATGATTAGTAGCTTAGTATGATGACTACATCTCAAATATCGTCATTTATTACCTTGTCTTGATTCTTTTCATTTTTACTTCTTGGCTTTGTTTTACCTTCACACTTCTTCCCGCATATTGTAGGGTAGGTAATGGGAACCTAGTGTTAAAACAATCCTGTACCCAGTTTCCAACTAATTTTCGGGACGTTGCGTGAAAGCCGTGCTTTGTGTGACAGAACGGGAATATGAAAATGGTAGAGTATGAACTCCCTAGGGAGAGAATTGAATCGACAACTATCATTTCACGTTTATAGTATAACATTGTACTATGACAAACTTTTCTTTTGTGAATTCAAATAAAATTAAAAAATAAATAAAAAAAATCAGCTTACGCTGTATCCCGCACACAGCAGGGTAGGCAGAGGGAACCAAGTGTTAAGACACTTCGTTCTCCACTTTCTGCCGAATTCTGGAGGCATTGCGTGTTGAGTAGCAGACACCAGAGCGAAGAAATGGAAATATAAATTTAAGTAAATATTTCACCTCCTCGAGTGGGGATCGAACCCACAACCAGTCGGTTTTACAGTCACAACTCGTGCCGCTGCGCCACGACTGGCCTCAAATAAAATTATATGTAAGAAAAGAGGCATTGTGGCAATCCAACACGAATGCGAAACAACACTATGGTTGATACTTCAAATGGAAGTGGGATAGTTTTTAAAAACATACTTAGCCTGTGCAATACACTGGTAATTCAAGTAATTTTTCGGTAGTTTTATTTGTAATTTTCTGTATTTTGTTATCGTTGTATCAACATTGATAAGAAAACCGTAATTTATAGTACATATAATAATACAAAAAATATAAATAAAGAAACGTGCTTAAAAGTATTTTCACGCTATCCTGGTCTTTTTTTTCGGTGGACCAAAATTATTAAAAAGTAAAAGAATTTCTTACATTGATAGAATCGTATCAAAACAGATTCTTGAAAACAGTTTTATATCTCTTGAATGTTTTATTAGTTTACAACATTGTTACAAAAATCTCCGCACACAGCAGGGTAGGCAGAGGGAACCTAGTGTTAAGACACTCCGTTCCCCACTTTCTGCCGAATTCTGGAGGCATTGCGTGTTGAGTGGCAGAACTCAACGCCGCGCTTAACCTCGACACCAGAGCGAAGAAATGGAAATATAAATTTAAGTAAATATTTCATCTCCTCGAGTGGGGATCGAACCCACAACCAGTCGGTTTTACAGTCACACCTCGTGCCGTTGCGCCACGACTGGCCTTAGTAAAATCTCAAATTGAGGGCATTATTCTAGGTAACTAGTAAACATTTTGATTGCTTCTCGTTATTAGATTAAGTTATTGATTTTTAATGACAGTTAATTGATTCTATTGTATTTAAATAGAATTTTAAATTCTTATAATGTTTAATTACATAGGTTTTTTTAGAAGTAGCGATTTTTTAAGTATAAAATATAATCGTAAGCATTTCATTTATTAAATTTTTTTAAGCGTCATGCTGTATCCTGTACATAGCAGGCATGCTGTATCCTGTAACAGCAGAGGGAACCTAGTCTTAAGATACTCTGTTGCCCATTTTCCTCCTGATTCTGGAGACATTGCGCGTTGACTGGCGGAACTTAACGCCGTGCTTTGTTTCCACAACAGAGCGAAGAAATTATTTTTCATTTCCTCGAGTGGGAATCGAACCTATAACCTGTCGCGTTTACACTGGTACTTAATGCCGCTGGGCCACGCCTGGCCTCAATTCATTTCATTGTTAATATGAAATTGCAGGCATGTTATGTTATGTTACAAAAATTAAACATTGGGTCCAAAGCACACAATGAGACCGAAAACAAGGAATGTGGTAATGCAATGTATAAAGAAACGTACAGTACGGTTGTCAAGTTGTGGTCACCTTGATGTTAAGTTTTTTGAACATTTGTGCATTGTTTACTCAGGAGGGAAAAAATAAAAGTAAGAAAAAATCTAAATCTCAAATCATTGCAACTATCTGCAACTAACATAAGTATATCCACGACTCGTCTACCGTCCTGTATATACGCGTATGGTAGGCTGCTCTAATATATAATGCGGCAAATACATGAAAATAAACTAAATATTAAAAGTTAAAACAGTGATCGACGTTGGCCTTGGATCCAATGTCTTATCAAAATTTGACCTTCATTTCTTGTTCTAGTATAAAAATAATCTATTTCTATACCTACATTATCACGTTTTTAGTAGTGTTACTGTATTCATCAGTCAATGTAAGAGTAAGACAATCTTGCGACGCCCTTTTGACTAGGGATGACACTGCTGACATTGATGTTACGATGTTAAAATATCGATATTTTATATGCTAACATCGATTTACGGGCATCCATACTTTGACCTCTTGTAGAATGATATAGTTGATACGTTTCTGATGTGTCCGGATTCGATGACGCCAGGACGACATTAAATTGCCGTAGAAGTAAAACATAAGGCAAACCGCGCATTTCATCGTCTATTCTCAGTCAAACGGAATCGGAATAAAATATTCCAAATGATGGCAACCTTTGCTTGCTGCAGTTATTTTCTAGGCAACCATGTGTTTTAGTGATGAGAAAAAAATAAGCTTTAATTTGATATATATAATATAATATTCTTTATTGCATTTAACATAAAAAAAAGAACATTTAACAGAAAAAAAAGTTAGCCTCGGTGGATTTATCTGTTTAAGAAATTTCTTCCAGCCAACCTGCGGAAGTGGGTGAAAGTATATAGCGAGAAGATAAATGTGCAATATGAAAATAGAGCGAATGTGATTCAATAATAAAACAAATAAATAATAAACCAACAAATAAATACATACAATTATATACACACACACACACACACACATATATATTATACATACGCATAAATATAATATGATCGATATGTATAATTCATTAAAAAAACACATGAGTGCAAATATTAACATTAAGTGACCTGTTTAAACCAGGCAACTCTGGGTTTGCAGCAGACTGAGAGCTGGCAACCATTGTTTTTTCAATTTCTTATGCGATTTTCTTTCAAATGATGTGCGCTTCACATAAAAAACATATGGGTGCTATTTTCTCCAAAAACGAGTTACGAAAAACATTAATTAAAGTCGATTGCGGCAAGATTGTTTTAGTCAACCCTAGTGTAATCTATTCTACTATCATGTATCATTCTTAAATATAAGTTCCATTAGAAAAATTGATCCCTATAGATTTAAACAATGGGATCTTAGTCCATATAACATAGTTTGTTTACATAAGCAATATCACATTTTTTATAAGGCATCGTAGCGTAGGGACACAAGCATGCGACTGTAATGTGACAGTTGTAGGTTCGATTCCCACTCGGGAGAATGAATTATTGTTTATGAACATTTTCATTTCTTCCCTTTGGTACAAAATCCAAACCTCTGCGTAAATATCCGCCACTCAACACGCAATACCTCGAAAATTCTACGGAAAGTGGCGAACGGAGTGTCTTAACACTGCTATACATATGTGAGATCCAGAGTGAAGCTACAAAAAATCTATATATTTATAATACCAATTTCAATTTCAACCTAATTGTTAAATATAATTTGTGCCGTGTGATCCCGGCCTAGAATAGGATCATCCTGGTACTGGTGGTGTTGTAAGAGGCGACTAAAGTACGTGTGGTAGAGTCACGTCGCCAGCAATGGCAACACGCATGGGCAGACTCGACCGGATCATTACCACCCCCGGGATTTAAAACCGGCGTGAAGTAGTGGCTTTATGCCACTGCGTTTCGCATCAGGTAATGCCGGGCTCCAGAGCCCAACCCACCTTGGCGGCAGGCAACGCACCTGTGGCTCCTCTGGTAATGCATGGGGTCGTGGACGGCGGTAATCACTTACCATCAGGTGACCCGAACACTCGTTTGCCTTGTCTTTTCCATAAAAAAAACCATATCTTTTTTATAAAAAACGTGTTACTGCCATTAATGTTACCATTTAAATTCACATTAGTATTAATTCAATTAAAGTAATGGTGTCAAGGATATTAAATTATCTAAAGCATATAACAAAACGTTTTAAATGATTATGTCTTGTTTAGATTAGGCGTAAAATAAAAAGACAGTTAAGTCAGTCATTAAATTTTTTTTCGTCTTTCTTTAGTTTTACATTTTTTCCGCATATGCAGAAGAAACCTAGTGTTAAGACACTTCGTTCAAATAATATGATATTTTGATTGTAAATAATATAAATAACATATGCAATAGATACATTAAAAAGGCTGCCCGGTGGATCTTCGCCGCCTACATAAACAAAAAAAAATCAGCTTCATACTGTATCCCGCACACAGCAGGGTAGGCAGAGGGAACCTAGTGTTAAGACACTCCGTTCCCCACGTTCTGCCGAATTCTGGAGGCATTGCGTGTTGAGTCAATCGAAGAAATGGAAATATAAATTTAAGTAAATATTTCATCTCCTCGAGTGGGATCGAACCCACAACCAGTCGGTTTTACAGTCACACTTCGTGCCGCTGCGCCACGACTGGCCTCACTTACATAATAATGCCTACATAAACGAATAATGAAAAATGTAAATGATCTGAAATTCATCTTAGGTATTTTTAAATTAACCTATATGTAAAATAAGTAATATATTTTGACATCAGTTTATCCCTACCTTCTGTATTCCCCTTGCTACCTTCTGTAATAAGTGGAAAAACCTGTAAAGTTGTTTATTTATAATGGTGTACTAATTGTGAACGATGTACTAAGATATATTATAATGAATGAAGAAGAATGAAGATTCTCGAAGCGTATATTATAATTAATAAGTAAATAATTTTAAAATAAAAACTTTCTGAAATAAACGTATTTTTCCATTTGTTTCGGGCAAGCGTGACATTTATTGTATTAAAATAAAAAAAACAAGGCCTCCAATGAACCATTTCGGTCATATTGAAATATTTTAATTTTTTTCTTACTAGATTTGCATTTTACAGTACAGGATTACTGTCCATTTTCTGCTTGTGGTAACAGAGGGAAGCTAGTGTTAAGATATTTTCTGCTCGGTGTGGTGTGGCTTGCGCCCACTCCAGATTTTTTATCAACAGAATATTAGGCCCGAATTCAGAAAAAAAACTTTACACAGAACTAATGAAAAGGTCCCCATTTGAAAATGTCTGTAGATACGCCCATGATAGGGGAACTCAACGCTGTGCTTTGTCTTGCTGCTACAGCTAGGAAATTAAAATAATTCATTTCTTTGAGTGGAAATTGAACACACAACCATCGCGTTTTCATTCAAACGTTGTGCCGCTGCTCCACGACGGCCTCTACCTACATAATCAAATAAACATTGTCAAAATTATCATGATGTTGAAAGATGACATAAAACTAAATTGATAGTATTATCATAGATATAAAAAATTATGAAATTTATTCAATATATGTACATGTCTGTATATCGTTATCTTTTAGAATATATGACGAAAGTGTCAATTACATGCCCTAGCGCTCAGCAAGAGATAGGTGCTGAAGGACCAAAGTTAAAATAATTATAAATAAAACCATTTTATATAAGAAATTTGTTTCATTTATTTTTTCAATTATCGTTATTTTTTTACCCTTTAAGCCTCACGCTGTATTCCGCAGGGTAGAGAGATGGAAATTAGGAACCTAGTGTTAAGACACTCCGTTCCCATTTAGACACCTCCGTTGTTCAGTTACCGCCGAAATATAGAGACATTGTGTTTTAAGTAGCGGTGCTCAACGCCACGCTTTGCCGTTACCAGAACGAGTAAGTGAAAAAGTAAATATTACATTCCCTCGTTGTGAGAATCGAACACCACAACCTGTCGAGTTTAATTATCCAATTTATTTTATCGAATAGTAAAATAGGCAAAATATAGTGTTAGGCTTCAATTAGGCATAACAAAACCAGTGTGTAGTTTTGGTTCTCAAAAGTTCAAATATAACATTAACATTCTATATATGTACTTGTACATCGTTTAAATATCAAACATGATTGCTTATTATTTAAAAATATTAAAATTTGACCCCCCACATCTTGAAATTCATCTAAGCACTCCCCAGGTGACCAAGCTATTTTTCTGTTCTATATACTCAGGTACTTATACATTCAATGAGCTAGAATGGAATTCTTATACGCTTGGCTCAATTTGATTTTGTTGTTAGCGTACATAAATAAATTCTTATCAAATTGTTTAATTACATAAAAATATTGGAAAGATTTTTGAAATTTGGTTTAATATATCTTTTTTTCGTTTAATACAGCAGGGTCGGCAGAGAGAATCTACTGTAAACACTCCATTCTCCATTTTCTGCCGAATTCCGGATTTCCTCGATTGGGGATCGAACCTAGAACCAGAGGCGTTTACAGTCACACACTTGTGGGCTTCCACCACGACTGGCCTCAATTTAATATTTGATTTAATATTATTGAATTTAAAACTATAAGAAAAGTTAAAATAAAAATCTTTTCGAAACTCATAATTTATAATTTTCATAATATTTTTAGGTATTCTTAAAATATCACGCAATTGTGCGTTTAACAATTAACACTATTCTGTTTGTGCTATATACAAACAATCGTTCATTCATCAAACAAAACAAATCGTTATTACACAACAATATTAGGTAATCCTGAAACACCTCTCCCATAGAATAAGGAGAGAAACTCTATTAATTATTTTAAATAAAATATTTTCTTTTTCGAGTCAGAACAGCCAGGACATGTGTCTAAAATGAGATTTTATCTATACTAACTAACAGCCATTCGATGAACTCTTAAGTACTTTATGGCACAAAACAACGAAACTAAATTAACTACAATTGACTAGCATTGGCTTATTGGACTCATTTTTACTATCAATTACTTTCTTCTTCCTGAATGCATTAATAAAGAAGTCATCAGCGAATATTTTCTTATTTCCTTTATAAAATCCTTCGATTTCGACAAGCGTTTTTTTCTCTGTTTCTGGCAAGAAGAAATAAAGATAAACAGTGCCTATGAACCCTATTATAGAATAAAACATAAAGGTTCCAGACATGTGGAAATTGGATTCCAAGTTATAATTAGTTTTGGTGGCCAAGAAAAATACGGCGTATGCAAGTGCAGCGGATAAACCAGTCGCCAAGCCGCGGCTCCTGAAACAAAATATTAGCAATAAATTATTACTATCAATGTAGATCTATACTAATATTACAAAGTTAAACGGTTTGTTTGGTTAGTCTGTTTAATTACTTGTTCGAATTGAGATTTATTTATTTGGTGGTCGGTCTACTTATAAAATAGGGGTTATTTTATATTTATATTATATTGTAACATTATGCTACATTCGGAGGGTGTCCTGAATCTGTCCGATATTTGTTTGTGGGTACACTACCCCGGATCCTCGAGCCTCGCTCCATTGAAAAACCGCCATCCGCCACAAAAATGGAACGGAATGCCGTAAGACTGGATATGGTTAGGGCGTCGCCGCAAATCGGCGAGCAGGCACATTGCCCTACACTTGCGACAAGTGGGCAAGGGCTACCGCGTCATGTACGGGCACGGCTAAATACGCTAGTACCCAGACGGAAACTCCACTTCGCAACGTGGAATATATGTACCGGACCGGACGAACCGGACGATGCAGAGAACTCGTAGATGTACTCATAAGACATCGGATCCAGTGTACTTTCCTCGAAGAAACTCGCCAGAAGGTAAATAAGTACCGTAACATCGGACAGGGTTACCGGCTTATATACACTGTGACCACTTTAGGTAAAAATGGCGTGGTGGTAAAAATGGGTGGTTTCAGAATGGGCTCCTTAAAGTTGACCGTCGCTCCGACCACTTGATGCGGGTAGGGGTACTGATTGAGGATGTTAGCACAAACTTAATCAGTGCCTCTGCTCTCCAGGCGGAATTCAGCGCGGCCGAAAAGGAGACATTCTGAGAACAGTATGAAAGGGTGCTACTTGCTGTATACCGTCAACAGAAGTCGTCTAAGTTGCGGGGCACTTGAACGGTCACGTCGATAAGCAGCGGTAAGGCTGCTGAGCCGTATGAACGTGTTCACATTGGTTTTGGACACGGTTTTCGCAATACAGAGGGAGAAAATATTCTGAGAACCTGTTTTATTCTGAGAACCTGGCCGTTGTGAAAACAAGCTTTCAAAAGAATCCTCAGCACCTTATCACGTATAAGAGCGGGTTCTACTCATCTCAAATTGACTACTTATTAACCAGACGGTGTCATATGGGCACGGTAACTAACTGTAAGGTAATTTCAGGCGAAAGCCTGACGGCGCAACATCGTCTTCTTGTTATGAACTTTAACGTCACTTCGATGAAGAAAGTACCCGAGAAACGTAGGCCCCGGATCAAGTGGTGGTTACTGAAGGGACCGAGGCAAACCGACTTCCTGTCATAGGTGAAAAGTCATAATCTAATATATCTATAAGATTATGACTTTTCACCTCACTCTGAGACTGCTCAGGATTCTTGGGATCAAATTCAGACGGCAATCATTGCAGCGGGCAGCTCCATAGCTGATGATGTATGCAGATTACATAGCACTCATTGACAAGAACCGACTGATGCTGGAGCGTAAAGTAAACCTATGAAAGGGTACGCTTGAGAACGGTGGTCTTAAACTAAATGGGTCTAATACCATGTACGGGAGCCTGGCCTGCGGGAACCTGGACTCGAATATTATGCTTATAGGTCTTGAGCCAGCCGTAAATTCGGAAAAGTTCAGGTACTTTGAATCCGTTATGCATGAGTCTGGAGGCATTGATCACGATGGATTACCGGATAAGCGCTGTCTGGGCCAAATAGAGGGAGGTCACTGATGTGATGACTGTAGCTCAAAGCGCTGATATCAAAAAGCATCATTCGACAAGTTATTTTATACGGCACTGAATGTTGGCCAGCATTATCTCGGCAAGAGCTTCACATCACGGAAATAAAGATGTTGAGGTAGATGTGCGGCGTAATACATTCATTCGAGGTACTCTTGGGGTCAGTAAGCTACAAGAGCCTGAGATGGTATGGCCATTTTGCGCGCAGGCCTAGAAACTATGTCGGGTGGAAGTGCCTTGCTATGTCTGTCCCTGGAGTTAGACCTCCCGGACGTCCAAGAAAGCGCTGGTTTCATGTAGTGATGCAGAACATGAGAGCCAAAGATCTATTCACCAAGGACGTTACAGACCGTGCAAAGTGGAGTAGGTTAAGCAGGAAGGCGGAACCTGGCAGCATACGACGGCGTTAATGCCAGGAGGAGAAAGAAGAAAATTATGGTACTACATTATGTTTATCGTTTCCATGTAATTATTTACTATTACTTAGTTATTTCTATTTAATCACGGGGAGGAAGCCACAGGTAAAAATTAGTGATACATACATTGGTACCAAAAAATATATATGTACTTCCTCATAGCATATAATGTTGTAAAATATTATTATATTATTTGTTTAAGAAAACAACATACTAACCTAAAGGGAAACACTTCAGAAAGCAATATCCATGGTATGCCCATACTGCTGAAAGACACAAGCATCATAAACAGCACGATAGGTACTATTTCTTTTGGTTCCGGAAATGTACTGACTTCATATGAGAACACTTGAGGAGATAGGTTGCTTTTGGCATATATTGATAGAGCAAGACTAGAACACGCGGTAGCGAATAAAGAAGAAAGAATAAGCTTCCGTTTCCCGATCATCTTCACTATGACAGCTGCTAGGAGATTCACTATTATAAATACAACAGCTACGATTACCTGTAAATAAACAAGGTGATTTTAAAATATATTTTTTTTATTTTCGTTTTATAAAACCGTAAAATGTTATATTTAGTGCTAACAGATTCTTAATATGGCGAATATATCAGGTTAGGAAGAGAGAACCTGGTTTTAAAATATCAAGACATTTCCTATTTATTCTTTCTTACAAAATTTATGATATTAAATGTTGATAGGTCATTATTATGAAAGCGGAGAAATGAAAGTAATTTGTTACCCTAGTTGAGATTGAACCCACAACAATCGACTTTACAGTTAGACACTGCACCCCCGCAGCACCATGGCTTTATTATTAAATAATTATGGACGAAACAGAATTTTGTGTAGATTTTTAATACACATATACACAATACAAAGCTAAAGTAGGATTTATAAATCGCTCTCAAAGCTGCGATCGATCTTAAGATACAGTTTTCATTCATAGATTGAGGCTAATCAAGATCGATCTCAGAGTTGAGAGCGGTATATAAATACTGGCCTAAAACTACTTACCACCATTGCTTTAGGGTCAAATTTCATTCCTAGTGCTTTGCAAACATTCACCATATTTGGTCTCATAGGCAGAAGACCACTCATAGTGTGGAAAAAGAAATATGCCATAACTAACATGAAAGGCCTCATGGTTTCTTTTACAAAGAATACATATTTAAATTTATAATATATTTTTTTAATGATATTATATTGTGTGTGTTCACAGTTCTGTTTTGTATCTTTACAAACGACACATTCTCTCATGTTGTCGTTGTATTGCAAAAGTTCATTGAATTCTTCTTGCACGTCCTCAGGCTTGGCCCAACCACGTAATCTGCATAATGAATTTAATGCCTCTTTTTGGCGACCTTTCGACAGCAGCCACACTGGTGTTTCTGGTACCTGAACATATAAATAACGGTATAATTTATGTATACAAATACAATATATAAAACAATTTTGTTTCTTATATTTTTCACAATCACTTTGTACTCTGCATGTAGCAGTGTAGGCGGAGTTCACTTTCCGCCGAATTCTGGAAGCATTGCGTGTTGCGTGGCGAAACCCAACGCCGCGCTTTGAAGCGGCACCACAGCGAAGAGATGATAATATTAAATATGTACTTAATTTCCATGAATAGGAATAGAAACTGCAATTTGTCTCATTTACAGTCTACACACTAATGCAACACGCCCCGACTGGCGTTTATATACTGGTATATGAAAAAATCGTATATTATTTCCAGGTCAAGCTTGGAGTATTATCTAGGAATTGCGACCTCAGCCCATTACTTAGCATCCACTGACCGATATCTTTTTCCTACTTGACCAGATTTATAGTGATTATACTAACGCCATTTTCGAAATATTCTCTAGAAACAACAATAATCGATAATGAAGCAGAGTTGACGAACCAAGATTTTGTAGGTGTATAGATTTGTAGGTGACTTTTCTGCTCGCTAACAACGAGTGTTAAGCTATTGCCTAACTTGTACATAAGTATATCAAGGAAAAGAATATCTCTGAATCACCATCAGATATCTGTTCCAAGAATTGTATTTCGAATATTTTGGAAATGTTATTTTAGTACTACTTAACTTAATATTATAATTATATTTGCATCTGTTATTCTAAATATTTAAAGATCAGTTTAAAACTAAATGAAGTTAATTCCATATAGAAAAAACAGGTTTAACATAACAAATATTATAACTTACAATATATTTCATATTTAAAATATGAAATATATTTAAATATAATCACATACCCACATATATCTGCTGATAATTTTAATCAATGTATGCTATAGACCTATACAATATTATAATATTTTTTAAATAATATACACATAAGGTAAATGGCCCAAAGTTCGTGCTAGTACGTTATTTCGTTAGTTTTGGTTCTCGCAAAAAAAGAAGTAATTGAAGTATTATTTACGTAAACTATATATTTGTAAAAAATCTTTATAATTTCAACTATCTAAAAAATTAAGTAACAATATTTTAATGGTAAAATTGAGTGTGTAGCGACATTTGAAACGCAGAGTTGACTACAAACTGCACTGTAACGGGCTTATGTTGCTTACCACCGTAAGACTAGCGTAAGAATTTCTTAAGGTTGTAGAAAGACAAAGGTAAGTTATTCACATAAAACTTTGTATATATGTTTTTTTGTATTCTATAAAAAAACATTTAATTGAAAAAAAATTGATGGCAGCATTAAATTCTTTGAAAATTGCAATAAACCGATTCACGAAATAGCAGTCATTTTATTTATAATGTGTCCCCTAGTTCGTGTTATTACCGAATTAGGAAGATCCTAGATACTTTTTAATAAACTTATATTTATATAATAATTGAGATAATTTATATTTAAAGCTTGAAAACACTTACTGTATTTATTAAAGTTACTGGTGATCGAAATTTGGTATATATTTTATTCACTTAAATTCCTATATTACTATTTGAAAGGTAACGTGATAATTTTAAGCTAAATTCGTATAGGTACTACCAATGCCACTTTGTTTTTTATTTAACTTTTATTATTTGTTTGTGTATTTTTTTTTGAAAATACATGGTAGTTAATGATTACTTTACATAATGTAAAAAATACTGAACAAACAGAAGTGCGAAAGTTACCAAAATCAGTAACACGAAACAACATTTTCTACATTTCACAATTTTCCCCAAGTTCGTGACAAATAAATCTACGTAAAATTAACACATTGACTCCTGTGTATTTATTAATATTGGTTAAGATAATATTTAGACTTGTTATAAATCTTAGTAGAGATCTTTTTATTTTTTCAAGAATATACTATATATAAATTGTCATACAAAAGCTATTATAGCTGCACGAATCTCCTACAGAATACATACATCGGATTTGTAATAATGAAATTTTATTTTTATTCATGTTATTATTTAGTAAGGTTTTATGTTTGTTAAAATAAATATTTTTTAAATTATTACTATTAAAATTTATTTAAGTTCATTTATATTATGTAAGTTCGTAAAATTATTTTCTAATTAATCAAAGAGGTAGCAATAAATTGGCATTCATGGCTTCAAAACTGAGACTTCAATTTTTTTTATAAAAAAATATATTAAAGCTATATTGATATATGTAGTTGTAATATATGTAGTTTTGAAATCTGACCTTTTATATTTTTGTAAATTATAAAAGTTTTAATGTCGTTAAGCTGATCTCACTCATTTTTTTTATTTACGAATTGTTTACAATCAAAACCTTTATATGTTAAAGTTTTTTTTTTATTACAAATTAACCTTAATCGTGGGGTAAAAATTTTATCCCGAAACAGGAGCCACAAGTTCACGAATTCAGAAGCAGAGCTAAATTTTATGACGAATTAGGGTTCCACAAATAAATTTATATAAAAACTAAACTCAAGTTAAACCACATAATTCACGCATTAAATTACTGACAAAATACCTTACATTGATGACAGTAAAATTTGCAAGTTCACATAACGTTTAATAATAGATAATATATTTAAAATTGTTTCAAGTTATAAGAGCCTTAAGATGCTGAAAACGGGGAAACTTACCTTACATAACAAAGTATTTTATAATGAAATATTTTCTATGCGATATTCAAGGAACTAATTAATTGTAACAAATAAAAGTGTTATACAGCTATCACATAGGGTTTTATAGTTTTTGATATTTTATGTATAAGATCATTAAATCTTAGTAAGTAATACTTAATTAGAGGAAACCATGACAGAGGATATTTTGAGAATTCATTAATTATGGAATAATTTAAGTTGGTTAGCGGATTCGAAGCCATTTTATGAAGAGATAGGATTCAAATGATAACTTTTAATTAATTATTTGTATATTTTAATATTAAGGAAAGAACTATTAAGTTATACAATCGCTGAAAATTTTAACAACAAAAAATAACGACTTCCAAAAACTGTAGATCTTTGATCTTAATTTAAAATATAAATTAGTAAGGATTTCTAGAATTAAATAATGATGAATAACTACACACAAATTAACTTTAATTTATGACTTAAATTATTAATTTAAAATATTTTAGACCATTATAAATTGCTAATTAAATAAACGATTTAAAAGAATTTAATTCATTATGCTATAATAAAATAATGTTTTGACATTGATATTTAATGAAAAATTCGCCATCGATGAGGCCGTCGTGGCCCATGGGCACATTGGTGTGACTGTAACGTGACGGTTGCTTGTTCGATCCCCACTCGATGGAGTGAATTATTATTTCTTAATATTTTCATTTCTTCGCTCTGGCACCATGTCAAAAAGCCATTTGACTTCTGCCACTCAGCACGCAATGCTTCGAAAAATTGACGGAGTGTGGGGCACAGAGTTTCTTAACACTAGGTTCCCTCTGTCTACCATATTATGTGCGGGATACAGTGTGAAGATAAAAAAATGTTACAATATTTTGCTGGTGGACAACAGCGTGATTTATTGTTAAAAATGGAAGGAAGCGTTAACATATAATATAATATGCGTTTATATATATTTCTTATAAAAGGAGGACAAGAATAATATTTATTAAAAAAAAACTCCCGCTGAATTTCTTGCGCCGGTTTTTAGGTCTGTGACACTTCGTATGACGTTCAAAATTATTTGACATTCAAAAATAATCCATGTTCCTTCCTATTTGGAAGCCAGTCGCGGCACGAAGTGTGACTGTTAAACCAACTGGTGTGGGTTGGATCCCTACTCGAGGAAATAAAATATTTATTTACATTTTTATTTTCATTTCTTCACTCAGGTGTCGAGGCAAAAGCGCGGCTTTGAGTTCTGCCTTGCAAAACGCAATGCCTCCAAAACTAGGCGTATAACAATTTGAACGTAGCGGGATTTGGAGCCGCGCCTCTTGGAAACCATTCAAGCGCTCTGACCACTAAGCCATACGTTCAAACTTTCCTAGTGGTCAGAGCGCTTGGATTAACGATTTTTCTTCCTTAATTCAATTATATTCATATGTTTTAAACAAAATAGCTATAACATACCAAAGAAACGAGGACCATTGTAGTTAGTGGTACGGAAAGTGACACCAGTGCAGCCTGCCGCCACGAGACCACTGTACCCAGGAGATACGCCATGAACATCCCCGCTGAGGTAAAGGAATTTGTCAACGTTGTCAGTGTCCCGCGGAGATATGGATCACTACAAAAATAACACGTGATTCTTATAAAATGTGTTTTTTTTAATTTTTAAATTATGCAAAACACAACGTTTGTTTATGGAAGCTACTGTATAAATTTTCATATAAATTTATAAAGGTCCATACGTAGCGCTAGAGGTATTTTTTTAGAGATATTTATTACGTCATTTATAATACACGTGTGTTAGGAGAACTAACAAATCAGACTCAGAATCAAGTTTTTGTAATTGATTCAGTTCCTCTTACTATGCAAACTTTGATAAATCAAATCAGCTTCACGCTGTATCCCGCACACAGCAGGCTAGACAGATGAAATATTTATTTAAATTTATATTTCTATTTCTTCGCTCTGGTGTCGAGTCAACACGCAATGCCTCCAGAATTCAGCAGAAAGTGGGGAACGGAGTGTCTTCACACTAAGTTCCCTCTGCCTACCCTGCTGTGTGCGGGATACAGCGTGAAGCATACGTCTATATAAAAAATATGAAAAAGATATGCTTAATATTAATATCATAATTGACCAATGTAATTCAACCTTTTGGCGCCTAGATTGCATTACATTTATATGTGTGAAAATGTCGTATAAAGTTTCTTCAACTATCTAAACTTATAATAAAATCATAATGGATCGGTATCTGTACATGACAGATATATAAGAAAAAATGTTATTGACGTTTAATAAGGTAATGGAACCAAAAGCAATAATTTCTAAAATTTTTGTATGTTTATTTTATTTTAATCACATAATCAATTTCACAAATAAATAAGTTATATAATTATTAAAAATATTTATCGACAAAATTGTAATAAATAATAATTTTATTGAATTTGCTGAAATTTACTATTTCAATAAAGATATTGTTGCTAAAATTATATTATTATCAAAAAAGAAAGTAATGGAGATTAATAAAATATTATTAATTATGTACTTCAAGCGGGCGAAGCCGCGAGCGGGTCGCTAGTGAGAATATAAAACCTAAGAAACATAACTTAAGTATGTAGGCCGACTAATACTGACACTTGATATGTATTTCCTTTATTCCGTTATGCACTGGAATGTAGTAATCCGTAAATGGTACAATATTTTTTTTAAATATTTACATAAAGGTATATAATTTACTGCCAGTGTTGAGTTCCGCCACTCAACACGCAATGTCAAGCAAAATGAAAATGTCAAGCAAAATGAAAATCGATAGTCCCTAATCTAGCCCAAAGTATCGAAAGTGGAAAAATCACAAAAGTTTTATCGCTCTTTTAAACTAAGAAGTGTAGCTTTAATACTTGCAATACTTCACTTTCGATTAATATTAAAAAAAAATCAAAATCAAATCAGTTTCACGCTGTATTCCGCACACATCAGGGTAGGCAGAGGGAACCTAATGTTAAGACACTCCGTTCCCCACTTTCTGCCGAATTCTGGAGGCATTGCGTGTTGAGTGGCAGAACTCAACGCCGCACTTAGCCTCGACACCAGAGCGAAAAAATGGAAATATAAATTTAAGTAAATATTTCATCTCCTCGAGTGGATCGAACCCACAACCAGTCGGTTTTACAGTCACACTTCGTGCCGCTGCGCTACGACTGGCCCCGATTAATATTGCCAGGACATGTATATTTAAATGGTTTTTATTTCCCACCCTCGTGATATAAAGGGTTGCGGTGAGTTCCGTCCCTCAGCATACAATGTGTCGAAAATTGAGTGGAAAGTTGGGAATGATTGTCATGATCTGTTATGTGCAAAAGAAAAAAGGTAGTTGATCCCTATTTGTAGTCATACGTTCAATGTTCAATTGGTGAAGTTTTTATATTTTAAATGGTTTGGTCTAATGCATTTGGGCACAATATCAAAAATGGAAGAAAGGAAACAGACTGACTTATCAAATAACACTAAATTATGTCAAAGACAAAACATAAAATATGTAGTAAGATTAAAGAACAAGAGTAAATTTATAAATTCTTTACTATTTTCTTTTTAATTTCTCTTGCCTTTATTTGCTTAAGGAAAAAATAAAAGTAGGCAGTTTTAGGCAAGGCAAAGCAATGATTATTGACCTCGATACCATTGTTTCAATCTACTATGCTAAATAAGCTGTATTTAAAAATAATAAGATATGCATTATTTATAAAGAGAAATGTATAGGTACTTCGATTAAATATCATTATCGATGTCCGCGTAGTTTTCTTGTTGGCGATGATATTATTTTACAGCCTTGTTATGAAAACAGATGAAAAAGATATATAGATTGGATAAGAATAATATAAGCAAAAGTGGCTGGTAAGAGAGGCAGGTGTAAATTTCGGTTACCATTGAGAACATAGGAAAGTCAAAGTCAAAGTGTAATGGACGAGGCGAAAGCAGTATACAGAGACCATGGTGTTTGGCGTTCCGTAAAGGATAAAGTGTGACTCTAAAAGAAAGGGTTACTTACGTAACTTCCCCCACGTAGGTAACCGATGGAGCCTCCATAATTCCAGTTCCGATGCCCAAGAGGGCGTTTGCAAGAAATAGCGAGGGTACGTCCCATGCGAAATACATCAGGAGCCAAGCGACCAGTTGTGGTATGTTTACAAGAAAAAGAGCTTTCTTCCTCCCGAAATAATCCAGCAGTGGTCCGGAGAATACACTTCCAAGAGGTTGACAGAGGAAAGCCATACTACCTGAAAATATTTGTGAATTGAATTAGTTTTAGTAATTAATCTACGTTTTTTTTTTATTTTCATTGGGACAGCCTTTTACTATAAAGGTAAAAGCGATGGCCGTGGGTTTGGTCCCCACCTGGCTTATTGTTATTATTTTTATTTTCCTATTCTGGTAGACATTGCAATTTAAATGCAACAGGCAATACCTTGCAAATTAGCGGAATGCAGCGAACGGAGGATTAACAAGATTCCTTCTTCCTATCCGTATAGTAAATCGGAGAAAATATGAAATTTGATTTGAAATAACATCTTTTCTCGTTTAAACCAAATGAACTCAACGGCAATCGTGGAGTTGTTAAATTTGTTGAAAAATGTTGTCATTTTACAACAACATTTTGCCTTAAGTGTTTGTTTAGTTTTTCCCAGTCACTTTCGTCTCCAGTTTCCGCCGAATTTTGTGTGTTGAGTGGCGGAACTCAACGCCGCGCTTTGCCTCGTTACCATGAAAATATTCAATATTTCATTTCTTGTAGTGGATCGAACCCACAACCTGTCGCGCTTACAGTATGAGTGGTCTTATCGTAAGTGATTTAGTAGTAATCTTTATTGCGATAATATATGATAGCTGTCAGCAGATAGATTAAGAATATTTTATAAGAAGATATAAGAAACATTATGGGTTTTAAAATAACTTTATGCAAATTATTAAAATATATAAACCAGAAATGTATAAAGGCTGTTTCTATGTAAGGAAACCAAATTTGATTCCCACATTAAAATACATATCAAATATTTTTTTTACGTTTTAAATTTAAATGAATTGCTTTAGCTTATCCTTTATTTTTAAATATTTATATCTAAAATATGTATATCAATGTTATTCAGAGATTATAAAGAAAATTAAAGACACATTTACGCGCGTATGTATAATAATATTTGAAATTCTTAATTCTAATCGTCATAGTTTAACTTGATTTAAACATCTTGTGAGAAATTTATAAATATTATAGATTTTTATCATATAAGGTTAAAAATATCTCGACCTTTTGAACTTGTTTGATTATTTAAAAAATCAAATCAAATCAGCTTCACGCTGTATCCCGCACACAGGACCCTGCTGTGGCAGAGGGAACCTAGTGTTAAGACACTCCGTTCCCCACTTTCATCCGAATAATATAAACGTATGTATATTGTACATATATATAAAAATTCAGATATTTTTAGGATTAGAAAAAAAAACAAATTATTATAGGATTGCTTTGTGTGCTCCCGTTCGTCTGTCATAGCCAATGTGCAATTGAGTGTACACTTTTGAGGATCGAAATAGACGAAATCTTAGCAAGCTGTATTTTGTAGCATGTAAGATGAAATGGCTAGTTGTAGAAACCTCAGATGTATTTTCGTTAGTGGTGTATTATGGATAGTTCTTAAGTTATTAAGACATTGACCATTACGTATGTCGAAGATTTTAATCAAAATAGTTGTGAAATTATGGCGATCAAATATACAAAAATAAGTGATTTTGAAAGAAAAATATTGTCAAGTAAATTATTTAGTAATCTCTATTAAATCTGAATTCGTAAATGTCTAAAAATATTATCTCACGGGATCTTATTAAGGGGACATGATTTTTTCTATTAGGTATGCTAATTCTGCCATATTCGTAGAATAAAATTAGCTTACATTCATCCGTCCGGCTTGAATTGACCTTCAAAATTTAATGACAAACGAAAAGGAGAATTTGAATTTAAAATTGCAAAATTACAACACATTTATTTAGATATTTTCATTTATTTTATTCAGCTCTACGATGTATTATACATTTATTTTTGAGACTTTGCTGACGTTTGTTTTGGTTATCGAGGTTGGTCGTTGGTGTTAGTGAGAGTTTCTTATTTTAGTGTTTTTTTTTCATATATTTTTAGTGAAAATTGCTGTTTTTTAAATAAAAGATCTGTATTATTAATGTTGTTATGAATGAGGTTGTTATGAATGTTTGTAGTTTGCCTCAAGGTTCAGCTCTTAGTCTTCCTTTGTATAATGTATACACTCATGACCTTGAATTGTCTGTATATGTAATATCCTTTAGTATGCTGATGACATCCCCGTCCTTTACTACAGCTAAAAATCTGTGGAGGACATAACTGATCGTTTAAATCCTATTTTATATTATCTAGATCAGTGGCTTTCTGACCATGGCTTGGTACTATCAGTAGTGAAGTGACGTGTCGTGGTATTTTCCAAACAGAGAGTAACTCCTGATATTTGAAATTAATTTCGGTAATGATAATATCCAATTAGCAAGAAACGTTAAATTCTTAGGCATGATTCTTGAAAAAAGACTAAACGAAATTGCCCCATACTGAACATATCAGTAAAAAGTGTGAAAGAGGCATTAATACTTTAAGAGCTGCATCTGGTGTATGATGATACAAATGCCTACAAATTATCATAAGTGCAATGAAGTCTTCCCCTACCAATGCACTGCAGGTGGAGTGTGTCTTGTCCCTATCCCCATCCCCTATAGTCATTATCTGATTTAGTGGAGATCATCCCTCGGGGCAGGCCCCTACCAAACTTCCTCAATAGTTTCTTTAAATTTATCTCTCTTCCTCATCTCTTGCCCCCTTATCATCCCTTTTCCATCTTATTCTTTATTCCGTACGTCTCATAAGGCTCTAATACATCATTCTTCTGGCATTACTAATCTTGGTTCAATCAATTTCAATCCATAGGAAATATTTTTTTTCAAACGACATCCTCATCTTTACAGATGCATCAAAGCTTTCAAAGGAAAGCTGTTGCTATTGGTTCAGCTTGCTGGATACCAAAATTCAATATTATGTTATAATACAATTTCAATAACCGCCCGAATCTTCTGTGTTTACTGGAGAGGCTGTTGCTTTGTTAGAAATAATCTGATTCACAGAGTCCCATGACCTCAAATAGACCTCTCGATCATAAGCTACGTATTGGCAATAAAGGGAAATCCATTTCATAGTAAATTAAAAGTCTTCAATTATTTTAACGATTTGTGAATAACTGTATTCATGTTATCTAAAAGGTTATGATGGTACTTTGGCTTGGATTCCAAAACATTCTGCTGGAATTAGTGGTAATGAATCTGCAGACTGTTGCGCTAAATTGGCCATCCAGTGTGGTAATTTAGCTCACTTTTTTATTTCGGCCCAGCATGTGTTGTCTGTTGCATTAACTCATTTGTATGTATCATGGTCTGATTCTGGGAATTGTCAAAATCTTAGAAAGGTAAGTATTATGCTGCTATTTAACCTAATATCTCCAGGCGACCTTGTTATTTTTTAAAGATTTACTGAACGGCAGATTATGAGTATATCAACTATCTGTCGCTTTCATCTTAGGCACACATGTACACCTAGCTAAAATCAGGATCAGGAACCACTCACTGTGTGAATGTGCCTAGACGACGGTTCCCCTCACAACCTTTTCACTTGCCCTAATCTGTCCCTTATACGATATCCTTTTACCTCATTAAGGGTACGCTCGTAACGCCATAATCAAAGAGCCCTACCATAAATTAATTTTAATATTTTAAAAAATAGTTAGAGGCCAGTCGTGGCGCATAGGCATTTGCGTGTGACTATAAGTGTGATGGGGATGTTTTCGGTTCCTACTCGACAAAATAAAATATTTTATATTTTAATTTTTTCACACTGGTGTCGAGGTTAAGTTCCGTCACTCAACACGCAATGCCTCCAGAATTCGGCGGAAAGTGGGGGTAAAAAGTGGATAAATTTAAATATAAGCGTACGTAATACTGTTCTGGTCATCAGCAAGGACTAAGATCTAAGCAGCAGTTAGCTTTTATTTGTTTTAATAAAGTATATATTTATAACAGATCTAAAAAAAATTATATTTTAGAACTAATCTAACAACATCTGAAGAAAAATTTCTTTCTTTTTCTATTTCTTCAGATATATTTTGAATTTTGTCAGAATTTTCTACTAAGAAAGAATCAGCATCGGTCCAATGCAGACCGACTTCCTGGCAGAGGTGAAAAGTCATAATCTTTCAACTAACACCGAGACTGCTCATCCTGAGCATGCTTGGGATCGAGGTCAGTCGGCAATCAGTGCGGCGGGCAGGCGAGTTCTCGGCCTTTCTAGGGGAGGACGTGTCATCGACAGGGAGACATGGAGGTGGAATGACAAGGTGCAGGAGGTGACTCGTGAAAAGAAGGATGCCTTTAAGAAGTGGCAGCAATCCAACTCTCCTGAAGACAGACTGGAGTACATAGTAGCTAAACGTGCCAGTAAAAGAGCTGTAGCCAGAGCCCGCAGTGAGAGTTTGTTTCCATTGTATGATAAACTTGAAACTGTGTAGGGGCAGAAGTTCATTTACAAACTGGCACGTTCCCGGGATACAGCGACGCAAGATATCGCAAAATATCTTTGCGTCAGAGATCCCAGGGCACGCTGCTCTGTAGTCATGCCTCTGTGAAGGAGAGGTGGAGAAGCTATTTCCAGGAGTTGCTGAATACTCAGCACCCATGCAGTCTTCATCACGACCCACCGCCTAACCTTGGACTTATTGCCCCGATAGCCCTTGACGAAACTCGCAATTGCCTTCGACGCATGAAGAACGGAAAAGCGGTAGGACCTGACGACATTCCGATTGAAGCGTGGAAATCGTTGGGCTCTCTTGGTGTGCTCATGCTTACTGTCCTTTTTAACCATATCTTGAACACTGGAAAGATGCCACACCAGTGGCGGCTTAGCTTCATTACCCCTATTTACAAGGGAAGGGGCAGTGTTCAAGATTGTGGTAGTTATAGGGGCATTAAGCTTATGAGTCATACCATGAAGCTCCCTCACCTCAGGCTCCGCCGCAAGTGTACTACCTCTGAGTCTCAATATGGATTTCAGCCAGGATCGGGCACTATGGACGCCGTTTTCGCCCTCAAAATATTGATGGAGGCATACAGGGAAAAAAGGAGAGCTCTGCATGTGGCCTTTTTAGATCTGCAGAAGGCCTTTGACTGTGTGCCTCGTCAGTGCATCTGATGGGCATTGCGATCCAAAGGGATCCCTGAGGCCTATATTGAGAGTATCAGAGTCATGTACCACAATTCCGCTTTTATGGTTAGGATTGCTGTTGGCGACACTAAAACCTTCCAGATTACAGTAGGGGTTCACTAGGGCTCGGTTCTTAGTCCGTACTTATTCAATGTGTTGCTCGATACTGTCTCGGCTCACATCCAAGACCAGCCTTCATGGCTGATGATGTATGCCGATGATATAGCACTCATTGACGAGACCCGACTGACGCTGGAGCGTAAAGTGAACTTGTAGAAGGGTACGCTTGAGAACGGCGGTCTTAAACTAAATGTGTCGAAGACCGAGTACATGGTCTGCGGGAGCCCGGACTCGAACACTATCCTTATAGGTCCTGAACCAGCCGTTAAGTCGGAAAAGTTCAGGTACCTTGGATCCCTTATGCACGAGTCTGGAGGCATCGATCAAGATGTGTATAGCCGGACAAGCGCTGCTTGGGCCAAATAGCGGGAGGTCACTGGTGTGGTCTGCGATCGCAGGATACCGCCCAAACTCAAGGGTCTGATATACAAGAGCATCATCCGATCGATTCTTTTACGGCAGCGAATGTTGGCCAGCACTATCTCGGCACACTCAGGAAGTTAACGTCACGGAAATGAAGATGCTGAGGTGGATGTGCGGCGTAACGCGGTCTGACTGCATACGCAACACATTCATTCGAGGTAGTCTTGGAGTCCGTGACGTAGCGGATAAGCTCCAAGAGCGTCGCCTGAGATGGTTTGGTCACGTTACGCGCCGGCCTAAGAACTATGTCGGATGCAAGTGCCTTGCTATGTCAGTCCCTGGAGTGAGACCTCTCGGACGCCCAAAGAAGCGCTGGTTGGAAGTCGTGATGCAGGACATGAGAGCCAATGGTCTAATCACCGAGAACGCTAAAGACCGTGCAGAGTGGAGTAGGTTGAGTAGGAAGGCATACCCTGGCAAAAGCCGAGATTAATGCCAGGAAGAAGAAGAAGAATTTTCTTCCAATGCTAGTACAAAATTAAACAGCTTATGAAAGCTATCTGAATGATTTAGTGAATATTTTACAAGGAAATATTATAAATCCATTACATATTTAACTTAATAAAAGACACCACTGGCCTACCTTCATGTACACTGTAAACTTAGCTAGTCGTAGCTGCTTAAAATAAAATTAGAAACAAATACTAAAATGCTTGCTATCTATATTTTACTTCGTTGAATATTTAATAACTTACAGAATTGGGCGGAAAATGGGGATCGGAGTGTCTAAGCACTAGTTTCCCTTTGCCCACCCTGCTGTGTGCGGGATACAGCGTAAAGCTAAAAAAATAAAAAAAAAAACAATCCTAGTGGTTATATGAGAACTGAGAACTGTATTATTATTATAGTAAAAAACCAACGTCTTTGTTGATACGATTATATGATTGTTGTCGTAAACAGTCAACATTTACAACTTATTTGCATAATTTATTACTGCAATATGTTTTTGTAACATCAGTCATTGTGTTCTTAGTATATAAAATTATTAAGAACCATCAACTTATGATAAACTTATACAATTTTACAACTGTTATCTTTAGAGAGTGAAGACAGTAAATACTGTAATATCTTTAAATGATTAAAATTTTGTTTGAAATAAAGATATTTAACTATTTATTTTACATCAGTTATATTAAAACAAAACCAGTTTTTTTAATATCAACCCACGTCAGATAGATGAAGTTAGTTTCGGTCACAGATTGTTTTTTATTACATATATAAATAAATTCAAGGTTTAATTTATTACAATTTGGGACTATTAATAACATTCTTTGAATGTTCTATGTTATTCTTAATAAAAAGGTTGAACCGTAAATTTTAATTGTGAAACAGGATTTTACAAAGAAAAAAGTTCTCTTTATAAAATTAAAGTCACAGATTCTATTTCTTTGAAAATATTATTGGGTAGGAGAAATTGTTGAAATAAGGCTTTAGATATTAAAAAATATAATCAACATACCAAACCAAGATGCTTGTTTTTTATTCAAAGATATTCCTTCTTTAGCATCCAACACATCGGGAATGACCATGGTGACGAAACTTATTGACATACCAAGACCGATCAGAAGAACGTTTAGGGCGGAACATGCTATAACCTGGAAAAGAAATTTCGTCAATTTTAATTGATCTTTTTATTACCATTTATTGAAGACAGTTGACCATAATCATGCTTAAATGTATTGCAAACGCGGTGTTAATAATGTCATTTAAGATTTATTTAAAGATAGGATTTCGGGGATCTCTAAACCTACATTTAGATCTCAACTTTCAGGCACTGACCCGAGATCCTTTCCATTCGGTGCGATAGGCACCCCCGAGCTGGACGGTCCATGGAACCTTGAGAAGTATCTTATATCTAACTATATACTCTTGTACTAAATTTTTACCTTATATCATCAATACAATAAATAATCCAATAAGTTAGTATAACTACGGATAATATCTAAGCGTAATAGCATTATATAATTTTAATTGAATGTTGCGCAACGAGATCTTAATGAGATACATCGTGTAAAAGGTCGTCAAGTCTTCTAAAGGTCTTCCTATTCACGGCTATTCCTAATTAACAGGTATTAATTATTATTATTATTTTTTTAGTACACAATCGTTAATTATTGAAAGGTGAATTTTATATGAAATTTAAATTAATAGACTATTAATACACCATGTATAGTACGATCAACAAGTCGTGGCTGCCATGAAGTTAGTTGTAGGTGGCTGCGCAGATTTGATTTGTTTTCATTATATATCTTAATTTTGATTATTTTCTTCCCGAGTAAACAATGTGTCAAAGTTCAGAAAAACTAACTTCAGAGCGGCCACGACTTGATGACCGTACTGTAACGAATTAAGGTTCAAAACAGTCGTCAGCTCGTCTATAATAGACGAGCTGACGACTGTTTTGTATATAAGCATAAAAAGTCACCTTTAAAATATACTATACCGGCTTAGATGAAGTACTAAAATTGTAATGACATGTTTGAGTATTATGAGACGATAAATTTTTTGTTTGTTATTAAGCTCGTAATCTATAATCCGCCTAAATTAGATTTGTTCATTTGCAATACACCTGGAAACCTAGTGTTAAGACACTTTGGTCTCCATTAAGATACTTCCCTTTTCCACTTTCCGCCGAATTCTCAAACCGTTCAGTGACAGAACTTAAGCCCGAGCTTTGCCTTGTTACCAGAGTGAAGAAATGAACAAAGTAAATATATAATTCCCTCGTGTGAATCGAAACTATAATCAGCACTTTTATGAACGTACTTACGTACGCCTCTAAAAATCTTAGTACAGTTTAGTACAGATAAAAGGGACGGAGGACGGAGGGTAGAGATATTATCTAAAAAATTGGTAATTTTTTCAATTTCAAAATATCAAAAATCATTTTATTGGACAATATGTCAAAATATAAATGAGATATAAATGAGAAAAATCATTAGCGATGGTTCCTTAATCGATAGATATAAAAAGTCGTTTACAATACTACGAAAATAAAATATTTGTTAATTTTAATTAAGTCTAAATACTTTAACGCACTTATGAGTGCACATAATTACGGTATAAATAAAAAAAATATCAATTAATTACTGAAAAAATAAAAAAAAAATCCTTTTGAATCGATTAAAATCTATTATATTTTAAATGACAGATGTGACAGCTAATTGACATTGACACCTTGTCTAAGGATTTTTACATTTTTCGCTTACTAGTTTCATTCGTTTCGATACGTTTTGAGTGCTTTCCCGTTTGTTTGATTTTTTCAACGGCTTCTGCTTTTTCCCGACTGCTAAGGGAGGGTTATGTTTTTCGCGCGTATCTTGTATGTATGTATTATTCTTTATTATCTCATATCTCCAGAACCGCTGAACGGATTTACACAGTTGAGGTATCGTTAGATTCGTATTAGCAGCCCAAGTGTTCTTAGATAGATGATGTTAAAAAAAAAACAATCATGGCGACCGTGGGATGCCATTGGACTTAGTGAAAAAATTTTTTTTCGTTTCAAATACCACAATATGGGTATCAAATTCAAGAACTCAATGCGAGGATTTTAAAAAGATATATTATGACTATCATTACCATAATGAATCCTAACAAAAAAGTAAAAAATAAAAAAAATATTTGTAATAACAAAAACCCCGACTGCAGAAAACTAAAAAGAAAATAAACAAGCCCAATAGTTTATTAGGATTGACAGTCGGGACCTATAAGTAATTCTTCAATCAATAAAATCTTTACCATAAACCCCGCATAATTTAAAGAGGTCCCGACTGTTAATCCTAATAAACTATTGGGCTTGTTTATTTTCTTTTTAGTTTTCTGCAATCGGGGTTTTTGTTATTACAAATAATTTTTTTTCACGGATTTTTTCTCAGTAATCATCTATTTTATAAAGGTCGATTGTGCTGTGAATTTAACCTCCTTTTTAAAAAATCTCTAATAACTCGGCTCTCAGATTGTAAAAACTGACAGAATTTTCATGAAGGAAATGTACCTGAATCTATTAAACCATACAATTTACATTCAGGGCCTAAGAATGTATGTAATCGTTTTAGTCTCTTTTGACAATAAAGTTAAACGTCATCAAAAACAGTCTACATACGAGTATTGGCTCCGTGCACGACTACAGCGCCACCCAGCGTACGCAAATTTGTTGGCTCTGACGTTTTCGTTTTGTTAAGATTTTACTTTGTATATTATTGAAAATTATTGTTTTTAGAAAATACTTGTGCAAATGATTATAATAATATCAATACTAGTCAATTGAAATGTTATTTTACTGAAAATTATTTCAGTATTGTGTTATAGCTTTGACCATAAAAAGAAAATAAGTCATAGAAACTATTTTATTATTATTAAAATACTCAATATAAAAAAGTTTATTATTAACCAATTATTTAAATACCAAAACAGAATGTAATTTAAGAAATAAAAGTCATTTAATTTGAATTATTTTTGTTTTATTTGTAAATGTAATTGAATAAAGAAATATTTACAGATCTAAAATAATCTTTTTATATATGGGGGCCAGTAAATTTACCAATACACAGAAAATTTATACAATGTTTTGAAATCAGTAGCAGTTAAATAAATTATCGGGAATTTTATTCAAAATTTGAAATATGCCAATTTTTTTATAAAATTCCCGACTTCATCATTCGTCTTTGCATTATTCTTTCGACATAAATTCTTACAATCGCAATATTATATGTTTGTTGTGTCTCTTCTCTGAAAAATTCACTCTTATTTTGAAGGAACAATCTTCACCTATTTTCCACTGTTCTTATATCTCGAAAACCTTTATCAGCTAAAACAATATCGTTGCTGATGGTTTTAATAATAATTGTTGCTCATCATTACCAGTGGCGTAGCGAGTGTAACTCGCGCCCGGTGGCGAACATCATATAATCGTATATATAAAATATTACTCCCAATTTAATAAATTAATAACGTAAAAAAACAATAACAAGACGAAATTTATGTAAGATGAAATGTATGTATGAAATTGACGTTTGGTATGGGAGGGACAAAAAGTGGAATAATTTGTAATATAATACACTTATTTTTAAACATTTTTAAAGTGTTATTCCACACTTAGGAAAGAAAAATACTTATTTATATTTATATAAAAATTTAAAATTTTTATACGTTTTCTAAATAAGTATTTTTCTTTCTTAAGTGTGGAATAACACTTTAAAAATGTTTACAAATATTTAAAAAATAGTTTCTCTTTTGCCAAACGATAATTCTAAGTAACTATCTTTGGGTAGCGAAAATTTGTAAAAATCTCCCTACAGAGATGCTAACAACATAAATAAGTTGTAACAAGCGTATAAAAATTTCGACGTAGCTTGGCGAGAACGCATGGCTTAGTGGTCAGAGCGCCTGGTCGGTTTCCAGGAGGCGCGGGTTCGAGTCCCGCTGCGTTCAAATTTTTATACGTTTTCTAAATAAGTATTTTTCTTTCCTAAGTGTGGAATAACACTTTAAAAATGTTTAAAAATATTTAAAAAATAGTTTCTCTCTTGCCAAACGATAATTCTTAGTAATTATCTTTGGGTAGCGGAAATTTGTAAAAATCTCCCTACAGAGATGCTAACAACATAAATAAGTTGTAACAAGCGTATAAAAATTTCGACGTAGCTTGGCGAGAACGCATGGCTTAGTGGTCAGAACGCCTGGTCGGTTTCCAGGAGGCGCGGGTTCGAGTCCCGCTGCGTTCAAATTTTTATACATTTTCTAAATAAGTATAATACACTTATTAAATCAAAGTATGAACCTTTATTATCTATGTACTTTTGCTATCTCATAAGTAGTTCATAGATCCCTTTACTAAAAAAACCATTCGGAAGGGAATCACTTTGAAGGCGGCTTGGACCGCCCCATCGGAGTTGAATTTGTTCCACGAAGTTATCCAAATTAAAAAAAAATTGTAATCTATTGCAGCAAGCACCAGGGAGTACGGTGGATGTCTTAGATATTCCAATTGAAGCTTTTCTAATTTGGTAGCTGTCTGTTGTGCAGTGTGGTCTTGCGTTGTCGTTAAGTAGTAGTAGCATAGGGCGATTGACCAGCCTCGGTTGTTTAGCAGAAAGACTTTCCAACATTGTTTGCAATTGCCCACAATAGACGTCTGCCGCAATCATCTGGCCAGATTTGAGAAAACTATAATGAACGACACCGACACTAGTCCAGCAGAGGCTTACAATTTTTTTTTGGGTCAGTTTTCGTTTGCGGCAAGATTTGTTTGGCTTGCCAAAGTCCAGCTATTGCGAGATTCCATTTTCCATCACAGGTAAGGACTCGATTTAAAAACCCTTCATTATTGTGCCGGTTAAGTCAAGTAATGCAGCAGTTGACGTGCGTTTGCTGGTTTGCTTCAATCAATTGTCACAGAGAGGTGAGGTACTCACTCTTCAAACTTAATTTTCACTGTTAGCTTCAAGTTGATTAAAACAGTTTTATCACTAACACCGCAGCCTGCAGCAAACTCGGACATGGTTTCGGTTTCAGAAATGTGGACGCTTGTAACTCTTTTACATTGGAACTGTTAAGCAGAATTTGATAAAATTTGACTCGAAATATACCTATATATATCTCAAGCTCAAGTAATTACATAATTATTACTCAAACTAAATTAAAATCCTCCGAATTCATCTTTATATTATTGATATTTACTGTGGGGGACTTCAGCTTTGGACAAATATGTTCATGTAAATGTTGTTTTCTTTAATTTTTCAGGGCAAATTTTGTTGTAAGTAAAATTTCTGGGGTAGATAGGCACCAGACTATTCTTTCCAGATCTTGTCCCATTGTTGACCGCAGATATGTCAAAATTAATTTTAATTATAATAGCTTAATGAACATACATAGTTAGAAGTATTTGAAGTGCCACTCTCAGCTTTGGACAACATCTTCTCCATACGAGATTATAAAAGTAAGAAATTCTAATAGAGTTTTAGGTTCAATTTCTATTCTACTGTGGAGTAAATTATGCAATCCCTATTTCAAATTTATTTTGCATTGAAATCTGTGTTATAAAATTCACCTAATTTTTTCTTGTTAAATAAACTTTCAACGTCTAGCAGAAATCTATTCCATTCATTAATTTTAGGATCTGAGTAGCACACGACTAATCCTTCGTAAAATTTAATACCAAAAAAAAACTAAAGTTATGAAACTAAAAGTTAATATATTTTGCAACACCATTGTAGATTCACTACTGTAGTGGTAGTGTCCTCTGTATTTTTTTCTAATAGTTCTACTGTATTGCTAGAAGCCATCACCTTTCTTCGGGATCAAGTGGATACGAGCACTCTTTCATGAGTCTGGGACTATGCCGATTTTGTTTCGGCACTCTTACTCAAGAGTGCCGAAACAAATGCGTTAGCACCGGTGTTAGGAGCACATGAACGAAGTACCAAAGGAGAGATACCATCTGGCTTGCTCGACTTGTAGATGTCCAAAGAAGATAGAACTCTCCTACCGGCTTTTTGACTGAAATTAATCTTAGGCATTGAGCCCTGGCACCGCGGAATGGTCGGCGGCGTTGTTCCTTTCGGAGGAGATCCTTTTTTTACAAACAGAGCGCCCATGAGATTAAATTTCTCTTTCGCCGTATGGACCAAGTTGTCATTTCCTGTGCGTAATGGCAGAAGCGGAGCGAAGGCTGGCTAAAGTTGCCAAGTGCCGCCTTTGAGAGCACCCAAAACTGATGAGTTCTGGACGGGTAGCTCTCAAGCTTCTCGTTGATTTTGGCGATGTGCTCGGACCTTACTCTGACAATTTGCCACTTAAAGAATCTAGAGGTTCGGTTATACTCTCTCTTTCTCTTTCTTTTATATCCCCCGCGTTTGCTAAAGACAGCAAGTTTGCAAGACGTATCAAACCAAGGCTATGACTTGCTACTGATTGGCACCACAGTGCTAGAAATATAAAGTTCCATGCCCCGTAGAACCACGTCGGTAATGACAACGGCATAGGTACTAGGATCATCGGAAGAGAAGCAAACCGAACCCCAGGGATAAAATAAGTAAAATGTACGCATCCCATCCTCCCTGTGTTCTTCATACAACGTGATATTAGCGAAGGGATTTTATGCTTAACTGGCACGTTCGGAACGCCATAATAAAAGAACAGAACAGTGATCTGCAGTTTGTTAATAAAATTTCATCGTAATTTAATTTCTGTAAAATTGTATTTTCGTTTGAAGCTGCATCTTTAGCATGTGTTTCAATAAAACCCAAAAAAAGATTCTTTGATAAAAACTTTTTTATTGATAGAATCAACATCTTCATAACTTGGGATATTCGTCCACGTTGAGAGATATTAGGAGTTGAACCAAAAAAAGTCCATAATATTTATTTCTTTTGATATCGTTTATTAGTTGAAGTCGAACTGTAAATGCCAGAAGATGAATGAATTCATTTTGAATATGTGGTGACAAATATGAGATAGTTTTTGATTTAATACGTTTTGCTAGTAGCGTATAAAACTGAGTTACAAATCTAAGCAAAGATAATAGTTTTCCTANAGATTATATTCTAAGTTGTACAAATCTAACAGCAGCCTTTCCCATTCAAACTCTTTCAAATCCCCAGATTCAATCTCTTCCAAGTCGCCTACCGTTCTTTTGAAAGTAAATGAAGCTGAAAGACAGACTGACAAGACTTCTGATACAGTTTCACCTGCTAAACTTAGAATCAATGTTTAAAATAAAAAAAATTATAAAAATTTAAATTTAAATTTTTTATTGTACATAAACTTCTAAAAAAGTAGAAGTTTATTTCTTTAAAGGGGGAGGTGTTATACCCGGACCCTGCAAGTATATTTGCGGATCCCTAGACTGACGCTACCGCGTCAGCAATATTGCCGAATGCTTTAATATATTAATTACTTATTACTTTCAGTCTCCATCCCATTGTCTTAGAGAAAGGTTGCCTAAGATTCATAAATTCTATTTCAAGTGTTTATATACTATTTCTATAAAATACTATTTCATTTTAATAAATTAAGTGTAATTAAAATAAATCTTTTTTTTAAAAAACACGAAACAAATTCGCGTTATAACAGAACGATTATGATACCTAGTACTTTGCACCCTGCCTAGACGTCATAATTGTGCCATAATAGTGTCGTCGTCGGAGATCCTTTTTTTACATTTGTTTTCAGAATCAAATCTGCTTCATGCTGTATCCCGCACACAGCAGGGTAGGCAGAGGGAACCTAGTGTTAAGATACTCTGTCCCACACTTTCCGCCGAATACTGTAGACATTGCACGTTGAGTGGCGGAACTGAACGCCACGATTTACCTCGACGCTAGAGCGAAGAAATGGAAACATAAATTTAAATAAATATTTCATTTCCTCAAGTGGGGATTGAACCCACAGCCAGTCGCGTTTACAGTTGTACTTTGTGCCCCTGCCGCACGACTGGGCTCAAGCATTTGTTTTTTTTTTATCTGCTTCACGCTGTATCCCGCGCACAGCAGGCAGAGGGAACCTAGTGTTAAGACATTCCGTTCCCCACTTACTGCCGAATTCTGGAGGCATTGCGTGTTGAGTGGCAGAACTCAACACCAGAGCGAAGAAATGGAAATATAAATTTAAGTTAATTATTTCATCTCCTCGAGTGGGGATCGAACCCACAACCAGTCGGTTTTACAGTACACTTTGTGCCACTGCGCCACGACTGGCTTGGCTGACTGGCGACTGGCGTTTTTAACTTTATATAATATTTAATTTATAATTATAACTTTTAGATATAAAGAAAATGTTTTTTTTTTAAATATTTACGATGACTGAAGATAAATTGAAACAGTGGGTGGAGGTGGTTATTTTCAACAATTTTTATCCAGTTCTGCAGTTCGAAATTTTATTGTTTTCTGGTTATTAGCCATATAATCTCAGGCAATAAAATGTTTAAGAAAATTTATTTTGATTTTTAGATTGATTTTTAGGAAAATTATCTCAAACAGTAAAAACGGAACCCTTATAGGATCACTTTGTCGTCCGTCTGTCCGCCTGTCAATACTATCTATCTCGAGACCGCGTGAAGGTATCAAGCTGAAATTATTATATTGATTTAGGTCCTTGACAACACTCACGAATATTTACAGGATAAAGATGTATGAAATTAATATCTATTGAACGTGATGCAGGATAGCTGCCAGCTTATGTAATAAGTAAATTATTCTATTGACATTGAAAAGAGCAACTATTGAGTTTCTTGCCGTCTCTTCTCAGAAGAACTGCCAGAGTTAGCTTTTGATATACGTTCATTTAACGATTCTAAAGTACTTACAATAGCCTATTTATATAAAGAATATTTTGAATTTGAAGCCCCAAAAAAATCAAGCTCCTAAATTACCGCAATCAAAAGATTCAAGCATTTAAGCACCAATTTTGGTGCATTTTGTTTGAAATTCGTCGGGTAATCAAAACCTATAGGATACTTCCCGTGGACCTATAGTTATGAAATTTGGCACGAAGTGAAAACTGACACTACAAATAAAGGAAAAAAAATAGAAAGTGAAAATTTTAACTTCAAAGAAAAAAATAATTACAAACTTATATTTGCAGCTCATTGCATACAAATTGAGGCCATACGCCCGCATACCAAACTTTGTCACTTTTTATTTACCTACAATCCTGAAATTAGGACTCGCACTTGACTAGGTTTTTATCATCATTAAGTATACAATATAGTACCCGGGTGATAGCATCTTGTAGCATGGGCACTACTGACACAAAAAAAATTATGGACTTTCAAAAATACTTGTAAAGGCTTAATTAAATGAAGCATATTTTGATTTAAATATGCTTTTATTATTTTTACTTTGTCGTCATTCTCTTGTCATTAACTAATGTGTTCACTCCAAATTTCAACAGCGACAAAAATACTTGTAAAGGCCTAATTAAATTAAACATATTTTGATTTAAATATTCTTTTATTATTTTTACCTTGTCATTAAGTAATGTTTTCAATCCAGATTATCAGCAGCTATGTTCTGTCCTCATAAACCAGAACAAGATTATAAAAGTTGATTGATGTATGCATACGACTAATAATATATATTATAAAAGCCACAAGCTGTGTGTAAATGGTAATTCTATATGGAATGATTTTTTATATTGAATCTTAATGACATATGACAGGCATGTAGGAGGAAGCAACATATTTAGAAATCTTTTTAATTACTCAGTTTTTTATCGTTATCTTTTAAATCGGGTAACGCTAATAAAAATAATTAATACCTACACATAAATACGTGTAGTTGAGGCCAGTCGTGGCGCAGGGGCACAGTGTGACTGTAAAATCGACTGGTTGTGGGTTCGATCCCCGCTCGAGGAAAAAAATATTTATTTACATTTATATTTTCATTTCTTCGCTCTGGTGTCGAGGCAAAGCGCGGCGTTGAGTTCCGTTGCTCAACACACAATGGCTCCAGAACTTAGCGGAAAGTGGGGAACGGAGTGTCTTAACACTAGATTCCCTCTGCCTACCCTGCTGTGTGCGGGATACAGCGTGAAGCTGATTTGATTTGATTTTGACATAAATACGTTTCTAGAATTTTGTTGTCCATCCATTTTGTGGCCATTTACCATACTTTTCTAGGGACCCGTAATTTTTTATAGATATTTCACTTCTTGCTTGTGTCTACTTAAATATATATTTGAACACTTACTTTGAGGGTAATCAACTAATCACCATACAAAATCTGAACATATTTTTATAATTTTTTTCTTTAACCCTATCAAAATGAATATTACCGAAATTAAAATTTTATACATAACTAATTTCATTCAAAAAGATAAAATTGTTAAAATACAAACAAAATATTTATAAGATTCGTATTTAGATCGCATTAGGTGTTTGCATATTTTATTATAGTGGTGATATACCTCTCGTTACATTTAAATAGTTTTATTGTTATTTTTTTACCAATCTAACCTTTTATAGATTCACGCGGTATCTAGAACAGGTTAGGCCGAGAGATCACCTCTGTCTATCTTGTTACATGCGGGATAGAGTAGGTTCCCAGGTTTGTTAACATTGTATTAAAACACTCAGTTCTTATTAAGACACTTCCTTTCCCCGCTTCCCGTCGAAATGTTCCGTGTTAAGTGGCGGAACTCAACAGAGCGTTACCAGAACGAAGAAATATTTCATTTAAAATCAAACCCACATCCTGACGAGTTTATGACTAGCTTCTTACACTATGGCTCTCGACTATCTTTATTACTAACAAAAACAGAATTTATTAATTTTAATTTATTTAAAAAATATATACAGAGTATACACTTACATTGAACTTTGTTAAATAAAAACTTAGTTATCTTAACTGTATCTTTTATTTTTATTTAAAGCGGTAGTCCTATCTAACTAATTTTCGAAAGGAATTTCTGTATATCATTAAATTAGCTTGCCTCGTCGTCTCGGTGCGTCTCTGTCTTATAAAACAATCAGTTGGAAACTAGTTTGTCCGTAGCTCAGATTGGAAAAAAATGAACCGATTTCCGGTTTAAGCCTAGCAAAATTTTTATAAAAAGTATATTCATATCGTAAAAATTTAGAATTGTAAAAACAATAAAAATTTTTAGTAAATATCGATAAAGATCATTTATACGACTTAAAAGCTGCTTTTTATTAAAGTTACTTATAATACATAATTATGGGACGATATTAGCCGATACATATGTAAAACATCAAAAATATTTTCGAAATTAATATTCGTAATGTTAATATAAATTTCGTTGAATTTTTTTTTTTTTTTTGGAGATTAAACGAAGGAAACAGGTCTGTGATATTGTTATTTGCAAAAATCCAATAAAAATGTTGATTCACCTACATTTTTCTTAATCAAAAACGAATTTAATTTACATATTTGCTAAAAATATGAACATAAAAATATAAAAACTAACCTGCGACAACACGATTCTGGTTCGGCTAATAGATTTTCGAGTTTCTGTCGTCATTTTCAAAATATTTCACTTTATTCACCCTAATATTAATACATTTCACTCGCGCCCCCTTTCACGTTATACTTGTATAATGCAATTTTACTTGTGCATTTAATCCTATACCGAGATTTATCTATAGAACCTCCAATTGTTAGCTCGATCTGTCTTACAAATAATCTTACTAAAGATTACAAACTGTTTTGCTTTCACTTTATATTATAGAATTAAACACTAATATGTAACATATAGCCGTTGTTTTTCAAAAAAAAATTTTTATAATCAAAATATTTTATTGTATTTTGAAACTTTGGGAACACTTTCACTTATTTGTTTTTAGAAATTATTTGATTTAGATCATTTCCTAAGATAATTTGATTTTGATTGATTGAAAATGATGTCGTAGACCTTATGTCTGGGCGGTGGCGTAAGGTATACTGAAGCGTGTTTGTTTTAAGCTCCTCCAGTCTCCATTCATTATAGGTAATTCGTTTAAGTGGCCAGTGTCACCGACAATTTCTAATTATTTATTACTGGTCCCAAGTAAAAACATTAAATATTCACATTATAATAATTGTAATTGTAGTAACACAACCAGAAACATATTTCTTTACACATTTTTAATAAGTATTGTGCAATCCATTTGTGAGCGTTTTTTGTTATTATAATTTTAACGAATGTATTGATAGGATCTTAACTTTTAAGATTTTTGCTTTACTTTTTGAGACTTTGTGAGGCGCAGGGGCACAAGCGTGTAACGCGTGTAATTGTAACACGACGGTTGTGGGTTCGATCCCCACTCGGGGGAATGAATTATTGATTATTTACAAATACTTTAATTTCTTCGCTCTGGTACCAAGGCAAAAGCGCTGCGTTGAATGTGGGGAATGCAGTGTCTTAATACTAGGTTCCCTTTGCCTACCCTACTACATGCGAGATACAGCGTGAAGCTGAATTTGAAAATTTTGCTTTAAATATTTATAAAGGCGATATTGAAATAAAAAAGTGCAAATATCACTTTTATTTAAGTCTAATCGTCTGTTTTCTCTTTTTTCTCTCTATTTTGAAGGTCATTTGATTAAGCAAATGAAAACCTTCAATTTCCAACGGACTTTGGTACATAGAGTATGTAACACGGAAGTACACATATATTACATGTGATAATTTACCAAATGTCTTAAAGTAACCATCTGAGTACATATATGTAATAGATACTATACACTAAGCTTGCATAATTGCATGTTTCCCGCATACGTCCTTTTGGTCCCCTTTCGCCCTTTTTATTGTCATCCACCTTTTCATACAAGCCCCTATATGGTCCCTCATGCTGTTTACGTGACCTTCCTCCAGTATCATTGACATTGTTCTTGAAGGTTAGGAAAGGGAAGTTTAATCTGCTTACTACTCAGTCTTTTATCAAGTCATTTCATTTTTAAATTTCGGCTGATTTATAAGTCAAGTTTTCTAACGTGACCGTGAAAGCATTTTTAAAGTACTTTAGTAAAGTAGATATAAATGCTTTCATATAATAATATTCAATAGAATTATAAATATACTAGAATACATAATAATTAAAATATATCTAATACATAATGAGGATAATTTATTTTATTATTTATTATATTATATTAATTTATATGAAATATATATTTTAAAGTATTCAACTATCTACAACAAAATTAAACTACTATAATAAATTAGGTTTATAGAGCACAGATAATGCGAACATTTTACATTAAAATGTGATGTTTTGTGATCGGTCGGATTATATCCGCCATTTTTACTATCGGTCAACCTGTTCATAAGACAGTACTGTTGTGATTCCGTTGTTACTTTTGTTGTTTTTATTAACTTTCTTGTTTTGTTAAGCGTAAAATTGTTTTTGCTATATAGATTTTTTTTTATATTTTAACACATAATGAATGGACAAAATTAATAGCATATAAGTTAATCAATTTATATTGAATTTAATGCCTCCTTTTTTAATATCTTGTTTTAGGTCCATAAATAATAATATATATTATATTATATTTTTTAATTACACATCACCATTCAAGGTCAGCCATTTTAGGAATTTTTGTAATAGGATCGATTTTTTTAATCTAAATAAGTTTTTTCTTTATTTTATGACAAAACATTATAAGTTAACAACCAACCTAAATAGTTATAAAACATAAAGTTTCGAAAATTCCAAGTCGAACACGGAAGGGCCTTGTTTATTTTTTTTATAAAATATAAAATAATCGTTTCGACATTGAAATATAACTTAAATAATCGTAATTTAGTTCTAAATGATTCAAAATATTACAACATATCGCTTATTAATTAGGTAAATAATTTGTATAATGACCGTAAAATGATTTACAGCATTTTAATAAAAATATTGTGGTTATTTCTTATTAATATGAATTCATTATTAGTTTTAACGTAACTTTGATATACTAAAAGATAAATAAATCTGTTTTTGTGATTGATATAATTTTTCTTTCTGTTCTATAAATAAAAATAAATATGTGAATGACTTTTTTAATATAGCAATGTGAAATCAACAATTTACTGTAATTATTTTGGTAAATAAATGTATTTTTTTTTATGAAATATATATTTTTTTAATTATTTATTTATATGTTATATTTATTTTATCTAGCAACATTTTTTAGAACACACTGAAATGTACGCAAAATAATATATTTATTATGACTTATTTATTCAATCGGAATCTCTTTGCAAGCGATATTAAAATTTCATAACAGATCTTATTACCTTTTTGTTTTGTAAAAGTAAAATATGCTTATTTAAAACTGACATTTTACCACCCAGCAAATTATTTTTGCTGAAGTCATTTAAACGTAATTGCAAAATTATTTAATTTGTTCGTAGTACTGTTATTTTCGAGAACTTTAAACATGTTGCTACTAATGATAAACAGAAATAGTACCAGAATAAGTCGTCTTGTAGAATTACATAAGGGTCAATAGATTTTTTTAAGTTATAATCCATTTCACATTTCAGTTATACTTTTTTTTATGATGTTTCTAGTTGTGGAATGATTTGATAAATTTTGTGGCAATTACTTTATTAGAAATATACTTTGATAATAATGAATATTTCCCTATACTAGATTTGAAGTAGAATTTAAAGGCATGCAGTATTTTATTCTTCATTTATAACACTAACTGTAATGGACACCATAAAAAAAGACTGCATTCAAAACCAGTCGTGGTACAGGGGCACAAGTGTATAAAAATAAACGCGACCGGTTGTGGGTTCGATTCTCATTCAAGGAAATGATATATTTAATATTTTAATTTTTTCGTTCTGGTGTCTAGGTAAAGCACGGCCTTGAGTTCCTCGAGAATTCGGCGAAAAATAAAAAAGGAACGGTACTTAACACTAGGTTCCCTCTACTTACTCTGCTACATGCGGGATACAGCGTGAAGCCTTAGTATTTATGAAGGAAATTAAAGTTGTAAAAAGGAAGTTATTGTAAAGAACTATATTACTGCACCATTAAATAAAATTATAAGCCACAACTGAGGTCAAAGTAACTCCGGGCCCAATTTTTAAATTGGTAATGGCGTACCAAACTCAACAGGTCTTTCAAGTTTTGTTTCAAATCTCAACCTTTTTTTATAATAATTTCGTTCATACTTGTTTAGTCAGGTAAAAGTAAGATAGAGCATATTTATGTCACATTCACATTTTAATATAGTTGCATATATATATTATACTAGCGGCCCACTTGCGGCTTCGCCCGCATACCACCTATATTTCTTTTATTATGCTGTATTTGTCATAAAATTGATTATATAATTTATACATTCAATCGTGGCTGCTTGCGAGGACACAATCGGCGGCAAGGGCGTTCCCCGTGGTACTCGAGCTTATGCTTGCGGAAGTAAACAGAGCGTTATATTATTTTAAATTTACATTTTCTCGAAAAGTATCATCCAAATTACATGCTGTAGAAGCCAAAGCTTATCTTTATAAAATTTCCTTGATGGTGATGATCTTTCTAATAAAATGCAATGTGAAATATCACTTTTTCACAAAATTCCTTTTTGTGACTTATTTATAAGAGATAGATATGGGGTATCGTGAACTTTATTTTAGAACTAACTATAATGAATGTTTTTGTAATACAATGTACTCACAAATACAGGATGGATGTGTCAGCACCACTCTAAATGAAACCATAGTTTTAACTACTCCATTAAAGCCTAATTCAATTCTTATTATTATTATTTTTTCAGAAAAAAGATTTTTTTTTTCAAACAAAATAAATAATAAAATTGTCGTTTTAAAATAAAACGCCATTTGTCGAGAACGACGCACGCACACATAAACCTATCAAAGGGAAACCACCGCACACGCCTCATTCCGAAATCGAGTCGTAGGTATTGGCGGCAAAATCCAAAGTTGTTTAACCTCTAGTAGTATTTTTATAGTTCTATGCGTTTACGTTATTTGCATCTTTGCGTAACTGCGTCACACGAAATACAGGTATGGATAAACATCGTGAAATGAAAAAAAAATCCTACGTGTAAACTGTTGAGTTATCTTGATTAATTTCTTTAGGTATGGGTTTGAAATATTTTACCCTATATGCAGTTTCCGTGAAAGGAGCGCTGCCTCTACCATCGTGTATATAACTATACCATGCGCTTAAAGTAATACAATGGCGTTCCTTATCATTGTTGTTTCATTATTTAAGGGTTACTAAAAATTAAATCGTAATACTATATAACCTATAACACTCACAAATAAAAATAAATCCAATCAGTAGTTCCTGAGATCTTAGCGTTTAGCAAATAAACAAACAAACAAACTCTTCCGCTTTATTATATTAGTATAGATATGTATAAGTATCTATAGACAGATACATATTATAATTTTATATTTATTCACAGTTATTATTTGTGTCCCGCCGCCGTCGTCGTGGCGTAGTAGCACATGTGTGTGATTGTAGACGCGATGGTTTGGCTTCGATTCCCACTCGGGGAAATGAAATATTTATTAATTTTATTTCCTCGCTCTGGTAAGAAGATATAGTGCGGCGTTGAGTTTCGCCACTCAACACTAATGCCCGAGCGACGGAAAATTAGGGCTTTGGACCGCGTTTCACCCGTCGGCCACCGCTCGCTTCACTTGCCGTATCTAATGAAATAAACTCTTTGAAGGAATGAAAATGCTCCTTCATACATAGTATTCTTGAGTTCACTCATACATTTTTGTATAAAAGAAAGACAACACAACTAAAATATCTATAAAATGCAGATTTGACCTGAGAATTATTACTTAACCAATTGTATATACGAGTACTTGTGTTTACCTAATACCGCAGTATTTCCAAGAAATATGATATTATGATAATTAAGTACGTTGCGGTTATAGTACTTCTGTGTTATTTATACTTAATATAAAAAAAATAAGAAAAGTAAAAATCATATTGATTTTATTATCTGTGAATAATTTGTTTTAAGGCAGCGCGCCATTTTCAACTGGAACCCTAATTATGTACTATGTTTATTTATAGTTAGTATAATAGTTGATTTCATACAAAATACACTTCATATGCCTGCAAATTTAAGTTTGTCAATTTTATAAATTGTACTTCTCGTTGACATAAAACCCTGAAATTGGTACGGAATTCTCGGTATACGAGCACGACTCGCACTTGACCAGTTTTCTTTAATTCGCACAGTCAACGGAATACCAATCAATTCACAGAAAGCAAAGATCTTAAAAACATGTATTACGGTTTTGGATCACGAAATATTAATTACTTTAAGGTTTTCACTTACATGTACAGTCTGGCCATAAATAATATTTATTTATTAAATACTGTAAAAATTAAAAATAAACAAAAAAATATATTTTTGAATTTGGAATCCGTCATTTTTATACGATTGTCCGTTGTCTTGTCTTATTTTCGCGGTAATATATTGTAAAATATTTTAAAATATTTAAAAAGAATGGAGTGATAAATAGAACCAAATTACATTACAAAAAGTAGATATGGAGAAAAATATATTTTTTCAAATCCTCCATACTCTTGGTATAAGTCAAATGCTTGTGTGCAGAAAAAGATCGGGATCAGATCACTTACGTCCAATATTAATAACCTATCTCCAACGTCAATCTTAGATTGTTTCATATATCTATCCAATCTCTAGATTGAAAAATATATGAAACAATCTAAGATTGACGTTGGAGATAGGTTATTAATATTGGGCGTTAGTGTTCGTATGAAAAAGACGATCTAAGAAATAAGAAAAAGAATTCGAAAGCAAAAGTTTTTATCATCCAAAACGATGATTTTTTTAACATTTTGGACTGTTTGTTGGTTGAAGAATTAAACCGATTTAAATGCTATTTTCACTATTGTTTTATGGCTAAATACCTTTAATATTTAGTGTTTGATTTATTTAAACCAATGGTTCCCAACCAGTGGTCCGCAGAAGTCTAAATATGGTCCGCAAACGATTTTAATTTTGTGACTGGGGATGGTGAGGCGAAGGTTCTGTTTAATTATCATAGTTAATTTTTATTATACCTACATGCATAGTGGTCCCTGGTACCAAGAATGATATAAAAGTGGTCCTTTATCAAGAAAAGGTTGGGAATCCCTGAATTAAACTGATTAATAAATAAAAAAAATATTACACTATAAAGTATATTGTTTGTTGATTTTATGGAAAATTACTACAAAATAATATTTTATATTATATATTTGGGTAAAACTTTAGTTTGCAGTATATGGATATTGTCTTTAAATTGATAATGTAACTATAAAATATTATATAAAAAAAATTAGCTTCACGCTGTATCCCGCACACAGCAGGGTAGGCAAAGGGAACTTAGTGTTAAGACACTCAGTTCCCCACTTTCTGCCGAATTCTGGAGGCATTGCGTGTTGAGTGGCAGAACTCAACGCCGCGCTTAACCTCGACACCAGAGCGAAGAAATGGAAATATAAATTTAGGTAAATATTTTATCTCCTCGAGTGGGGATCGAACCCACAACCACAGGTTTTACAGTCACACTTTGTGCCCCTGCGCCACGACTGGCCTCAATAATAATATAGATACGTATATTGCAATATTACATTATCATTACGCGCGGTCGCGCGTGGCCAAGTTCAGTAAA